>JADBJO010024651.1:22500-24870 GCA_016801955.1 Conus betulinus
AACGGGTCTACTTTTTCAATTACTGAGCCACAGTCAATCTATTTTCACAATTTTCATCTTTCTTTTTTTATTTTTTTTTTTTTCATTTTTATTTACCTTTTTTTTTTTTTTTTTTTTCTTTTCTTTTTCTTTTTTTTCTGATCCTGAGATTCGTCTGGACAAGTCCACCATTCCAGCTGTAGAAGAAGCCAAGTAGAGCCATTATGACATTGAGTCCACAAAGAGGGGTCCCAATGTTGGTCATCCACCATGTTTCTCTGGCTCCTAGCTGTCTTTCATTTTCAACAGTGTCCACAGCGAAGACCTTCAGAAATTGATGGAGTCCATGTCTTGAGGGTGTTTTGACAAGAGTTCATATGTTATGCTTCTTAGCGCTTATGGGTTTTCCCAAGTTTCACATCCGATTTATGCCCAGCCCATCGTAACTGAGGTTCAGGCTGGATTCAACATACCAGGCTTCATTGTGAATTCTGTGTGTTGGATCACATAGATCAACACACCTGGTTGTGCAGTTTTAAGGTTTTTCTGATATGTCACATTTTTGTGTTTGTGTGGCCTGAATGTCAGAGAAATAAAAACGTGATGGCCACCCAAAAGGTTCTTTTATGACCCCCTGCCAGAGGCTTTTTCTCCAAACCTCGGGGAGGCAGAGGGGGGGGGGGGTCGTAAGAAATGGTAATGATAATAAGTTCGCACGAGGGACCTTTTTTTTTCTCTACCCCTTCCCACCCCACCGGTAGACAATGCTTGAATCCTCGGGAGTGGGGGGTGTGTTTGTTGATTTGGATGGGAAGGAAGTATTTGCAAAACTTACGCTAACAGAAGAGTTTTTTGCATTAAAGAACGAAGCTTTCATGTTTTAATAAATCAAAAAAACGGAGGAAAAAAAAAAAAAAAAAAGGATGGCAGGGGGGATAGGGGTGAGGGACGGACAGAGAGAGGGAGAGAGTAGGGGGAGAAAGGAGGAGGAGGGGGGGAGACGTATCACAGCACAATAAGGAGGATTTAGACAGGGTGTATACAGTGTTACGATAAACGAAATAACGGTAAATTTATTTTATCCGAACAGATATTCTGATAATTTTGGGAACATGTGAGCAGGGTCTAGTGAATTTCTCCATGCGAGAAAAGTGGACGCTCTTATATTCTGTGGTGTGTTTGCAGCAATGGATATAAGAAAACATAAAATGTCAGATACTGTATGTGAAGGTATGAAAAAAAGGCGTGAGTGTGTGTGTCGGTTGGGGTGTGTGGGTGTGTGTGTGTGTGGGGTGTGTGGTGTGTGTGAGCGCGAGCGAGAGATGTGGGTGGTTGGGGTGTTGTCGTGTGTGTTGTGTGTGTGTGGTGTATGGGTGTATGTGGCTGAGGGTGTGGTGTGTGTGTGTGGGGGTGGGTGTGTGTGTGTGGTGTGGGTGTGTTTGGTGTATATGATATAGATAGATAATGACAACTCCCCCTTTTCCTCTCCTACTTCCTAGAATCCTTTTCCATCCCTCCGTTACTTCTTTTAGTCTCCCTTTTATCCGCTTTTCGTTTTTATATGTCATCTCTATCTTCTTCTTCTCTATCATCTCTTCTCTCTCTACTCTGTGTGTCGTTCTTTCTTTGTTTTTTGTTGGGTTTGTTTGTTTGTCGCTCCGCCCTTCCTGTGTGCTCCTTCTGCTCTTGGCTTTTTGGGTGTGTTGAAGGTGGTGAGGTTGGGTGTGCTGCCGTCCCCCCCTTCCGGATTTTTTCCTGTCTCCTTTTTCTCCTCATTCCCTTAACGCTTTTCTTCGTGATTCAGATGTTTTTTTTTTTTTAATGAGTAGATATGTGTTCAGTAATTATATATGAGGTGTGTATTTTTCTTGTGAGTGTGTTGAGGTCGCGTACGTTATCTCTCATTCTTCAAATTTTGTTGTTTATTTTTTCCTCGCATGTGTTGTGTTTTATTGATTTCGACTGCTGTGGGTCGTCTCGACCATCCCATCTTATACCTATCCTGTACTCTCCTCCTCTCATCCTCCTACTCCTCTATCTCCTTATCGTGACGCTGTGTCGGGCGTGTGGGTAGCTGTGTGCTGTCGTGTGGCTGTGTCGGGTGTGTGTGTGTGGTCAGACATACTATCTTTCTCAAGCAGTACCTTTCCAGCAATGGCGGAAAAGCTTTTTCTTTCTCACTTTGACTCGCCTTGTAATGCCGCCCCATGGTCCAATGCGAGACTCCCGAGCAGCACGACCGACCGACCCCACCGCCCCTGACGAAGAGTTGAGATTTTCATGTATCGACCTTTTCCTCTTTATTCCCTTTAGTTGTTCGATTTCTCTCTTTTTTTCCCGCCACCTTCCTGGGTCTTCTCCCTTTTGTCTTGACTAGACCTTTTCTTCGAC
>JADBJO010024652.1:0-24869 GCA_016801955.1 Conus betulinus
ATATCATCAAAACTCATCAAACGAATTCTCCCACCACCATAGACACACACTCATCAGAACCAGGATTCAAATCACAAATAGAATACAGTACATGTAATGGTGTTTCGTTAAAAAAAAAAAAAAAAAAAAAAAAAACTTACATCCATGCTTTTACTGAGGGGGAAAATGGCCATTTGACTTGGACTGGGGAAAAGGTACTTAGAAATCGAAAGTAACCAAGCCGGCATTTTAAAGATGTTTCCATAACGTCTTGTGGTAAGCCTTTTTGAAAGATGTCAAACTACAGCTGTTCTTAAGATGATCGGACAATTCATTCCAAAGTCTGGCACCCGAGTAAGTAAGGGAGGTCATGAAAGAGATTGGTCCTAGGTCGTGGGGTGAAAATAGTACGTTTTACTACGAATATCGTTTACAATGAATTTTCTATGGAGATAAGACGGCGTTAAATTATTTATAATTTTGTACATAAAATTAGCTTTATTAAAGCGGCATTTAAACTCAAAGGGAAGAATACCTAAGTATTTGTAATCACTGGGTTGGAGGGACGATGATTTAAGCAGAATAAGTTTGAGAGAACGTCTGTATAAGCTCTTAAGAGGTCTTAAGGAGTTTTTACTTACCAAATCCCAGCAAGTTGAAGCATAGTCTATGTCCGGTTGAATGAATGCATGGAAAAATATCTTTCGAGAATGCTCATCAAGAAAATGCTTTATTCTATTTAGCTGAAACACTTTCGTGGATAGTTTTTTTACAAAGTAAAGATATGTGGCTAGACCAAGATATGTTATTATCAAGTGTAAGACCTAACAATTTGTGCGATTCGACTTCTTCCAATGCTTTGTCATAAATTTTAAGGCTTGGCAGGCTGGTTTTTAAAGTTGTGTCTTTTCTGTCTGGTGGCAACTAACATGAACTTTGACTTAAGAGGATGAAGAGCCATATGATTTGCTTCGGTCCAGCTGACTAATTTATCTAAATCATTCTGCATGTTGCAACACACTACTTCAGGGCTTTTATCTTTGTTATAAAGGGTAGTATCATCAGCAAACAGTTCAGTAGACGACGTTACGTGAAGTGGTAAATCGTTAACATAAATAGAAAACAAAATAGGACCTAAAATAGATCCTTGAGGAAATACCATATTTTACAGTCATAAGAGGTGACATAATGGAATCCTGAAATACTGCTCGTCTTCTATTATTCAAAAAAGAGGAAAGGAGATTTACTGAGTCTGAGGTAAGTCCATATAAAATACATTTCTTGATAAAAGATCATGATCAATGGTATCACAAATGCTTTTGCAAAAATCAACAAAGACAGCAGCAGTGAATAAGTCATTGTTTATGTTTAAATACCATTCTTCTATTAAGTTTGTAAGCATGGTGTGGCAGGAATGACTGGCTCTAAAAATCCACTCTGATTGGGGTGAAATAGATATTTGGTAAAATGTGAATGATGATTACATTTAATGTGTTTTTCCAAAGGTTTGGACAAAAGCAGATAATACATAAATCGGTCTACAATTGGATGGGTCCGAAAGATCACCAGACTTATGAATCGGCAGCACTTTGGCATCCTTAAATGCTTGTGGATAGCAACAATTTTCAAGACAGAGATTGTAAACATATGTAATGTGTTCCGAAAAATAATGGGTGCAGATATCTTCAAGATTTTGCTGTCAAGTCCATCCAAACCCCGTGAACGAGACTGTTTTAAAGATAATAGTTCTTTTGAAAACTTCGTGCACACTAATGAATGGGAACTGAAGTTTTGAGTGGATGATTTTTTGAATCACAAAAAATGTTTTAACACAACAACAGATCGTTTGACTGTGAGTTGTCTGTCGTAACAACTCTTTGGGCAACAGTTGTGTGAAATGTTTGTTCAGCTTTTCGGCAGAGAGATTATCACTACTAGGGGCTGTTGCTAATGACCTTTTTCCCTGATAGTTGGTTTGTAGCTTTCCAAATTGATTTGGTGTCACTTTTAGATTTAATCAGGTCATTAAAATACTTTTTCTGAGCGCGTCGTTTCATTGCTGTTACTTTGTTTCGACGTTTCTTAAAGTTATCGTTTTTGCCAGTGGCTTGCAATAGTTTCTCGCGAGTCTGGATTTCGGCATCAATTTCTGCATTCAGCCATGCTGGTTTTTCTGTGTATTTGACCCGCTTGGTTCTTAGGGGGGCATGTTTATCAAAAACGGACATTGTATGTTGGTAAACCTCTGTAAAGTTTGCCATGCTCAAGTCAGACAGGAATTCTTCCTCAATAAAGTTTCTATAGGAGCGAAACGATATACATTTATGACCACATCTGGGAATTTTTATACCTTTCTTTGACCAGGTTAAGCATACTGGGAAATGGTCGCTTAGGCCAAGGACTGGAAACAGAGAGAGAGAGAGAGAGAGAGAGAGAGAGAGAGAGAGAGAGAGAAGAGAAGAGAAGGACAGAGTACTAAGGTCGAATGAGCAGAGGCAGTAACATAGAACACGGAGCAAACGGAGGCAAGATAGCTGTGTGACCGTGGTTTGAACAGTGACGTTCATGCTGAGGTATCTTCAAGGGAGACAAACGAAAGTGTGAATTCGCCAGTTGATGCTCTTGTCACAACGTTCCCTTGATCATTGTGGCAACGATGTATTTCGACGATGTGTTCTATGGACAGTCATCTGAAACAGTGACGGACTTCTACGTTTTTCTGAGAAATCGGCATAAAACAAACAACTAAGTTTTACGCACCTCTGAGGTTTTCACCATTATCATCTGCGGTTTCACTGTGTCGCACTTTGTACAATACTGGGAACAGCTTCACAAAACGAAAAGACAGGCTCCGAATGCCAGATTTAGCCTAAAGGAAGAGCACCAAGTTCACTGACATAAAACCTCACTTTTTTCCTGCCCGCCATTTATTGTGTGGTGACATTTGTGGTGCTACAATTATAGGCTAGGATCTGTATGTGAAAAAAAAAGGCGTCAAGTCACAGTGATAAAACAGCATCTGGTTAAAGCCAAATCGCGCTGTCAACAGAAGTGATATGCGACAATAATCGCAGCTGTGACGTCCTTGTTGCGTTATGTTCAAGTACACGTAAGAGTTACGTTTTTCTGACATAATTCCCATGCTGATTATCGCCCGTGACGTTTTGAAAAAGATTCCCGCGCAAAATATGGGGCAGAGAGATCATTCGTGCATGTGAAATGCCAAATTTACAGAGTTCCCAGAAAACGCTTTGTAAGTGGCAGTCCTTTGACAGAAATGCGCAAAATCTGTCCATGGACATCATTTCCTTTCAGAAAGCTACCGTGTAAGTTTTATATATATATATATATATATATATATATATATATATATATATAAACCTTTATCCAGCCATAGGAAAAGTATATTTCCTGAAATACTACCGTGTAATAATGTTTAATGTTTTTCGATTATTAAAACTGCTCGTAATCATGGCCACGAATCGTTGGTTTTTTTTTTTTTTTTTTTTTTTGGGGGGGGGGGGGGGGGGGGGGGGGTAAGGGATTTTTACGACCAGTGAAATGCTAATATTGATGACCATGCGTGATTTCGTCATTTCCAACAGCTTTGAAAAAAAAATGTGAAAAAAAAATCATGCGAGGGAATGCATGACAAAACATGCATAGTAATGCTGGCACACACAGGCATAGATGCAAATTAAAACCGAGTCTCTTCACACACACACACGCGCGCGCGCGCACACACGCAAGCACGCACTGTCGCACACGCTTGTTCAAATGCATAGGCCTACACTCTCGCCCCTCTCCTCTTTCTTTCACACATACAAACGCGCATGCGTGCGCGCACACACACAAATACAAAAAGCCCTCACTTAAAATATCCTGTGCTAGTGAGCTTTTTCGTTGTCGCTCTCTTTAAGAGGAGGAGGAGACAGAGAGGGTGGCAGGAGGGGAAAGGGAGAGGGATGATTAAAGAGGCGGAATAATGGGGGTAGGGGTGGAGAGGCCCAAAGACAGAGGGAAGGGAAGACACGCGGTGAAGAGGAAGAGAGCACGCGGACAGGGGGGCAGAGGGTATACAGGGGGAGAAGGTGGTAGTGAAAGGTGGAAGGGTAGGAAGAGAGGTGGGGCAGAGGCCTAAGGGAGATGGGGGAGGGGAGGAGGGGAAGAATGACGGGGTAGTGTGGACGAGTGTGCCAGAGGAATGGGAAGGGGGGGGGGGGGGGAGGAGATCGACAAGGGAAAGGACAGGGCAAAGGGGGGGGGGGGGGGGGGCGGCCGTGGAGGGCGGAAGGGAGAGAAATGGAGAGGAGGGGGAGGCAGCTACCACAATGCAACAATGAAGGTTTGTTGCTCTTTTAAGTTAGTTGACTTGCACCAGCATGTCAGATACTTTGCTCATCATAATTTTTTTTAATGCTGTTTGGGGTGAAATGTGCGTGTGTGTGTATGCATACATGCACCCGCGTGTGCGTGCGTACGTGCACCCGCGTGTGCGCGGCGTATGTGTGTGCGTGTGCGCGCGCGTGCTCGATGCCGTTTCGACTCTTGCGATCCCGATATTTTAATCACTCCCTTCTTTCCCCTGCTCTATTTTCCTCTCAATTCTCTCTCTTCTCCGTTACCTTCTACCGCGGGATCAACAGCGGGTTGGGTATGAAAGAGGGGAGGGAGGTAACATTCTACAACATGGCGACGACATTCTATAGTCTTTCGATAAAATGTTTATTTTGCCTCCATGTGCGTGAGAAAATCGTACGGTGAGCGGGTCAGAAACCGACAATATTTCCAGAGAAATGTTAAAGGGAAAATGGTCGCCGAATTATTGCGGAATGGGGTCTGTAAACTAGGGGGGGAAACTTTTGTGATCGGTAGGGATAACCTGATAATGAATGTTCTCCTTGGGAAAATGCGCAGCATGCTTGTGATCCTTGTGGAAAACAAGACATCATCCTAATGAAAACAGTCGTGATCCTCAGTATTAACGACCTAGCCCCAGTTATGGGTAATATCCGTTTCCCTGGATAAGCACTTTTTAATCACCTTCTGAAGCTGGTATGCTCCCATAAACCGATCCAGTACATTTCGGTTTGTTCAAAAAATAATAATGAATACTTATATAGCGCCTATTCTCGGCTAGAGACCAAGCTCTAAGCGCTTACAATCAATCACACTCATTTACACGACGGGCTGTCCACCTGGGTAGTGCCGACTGAAGAGCTGCCAGCTGGCGCTTCATTCAGTCGTTTCCCGTGTCATCCAGTCAGTTTCGTTCAATATCGATCACTCATTTTCCTTACTTCCTTCACTCTTTCCATTTCTCACTCAGGGTGCATGCTATGTGTAACGTGTCATCCATACCAACGGCCAAAATGGCCTACTCTTCCGGATGTTGGCGATGGGATTTTACGTGTGTTCAAGATGTTATGCGTGCGTTCACACACGGAACCTCGGTTTTATAGTCTCATTCGAAAGACTATAAAACGTGCACAGAGGTGTATTAATTATCGATCCTTTCAGAAATTTGGCAACGGAGCTATCCAATAGTTTTTGTACAGAGAGTAATACAGAAATTGGCATATGTATGTATTTTGTGTATTTGTATATGGAGAGGAGATAAGAGAGAGAGAGAGAGAGAGAGAGAGAGAGAGAGAGAGAGGAGAGAGATGAGAGGAGAGAGAGAGAGAGACAGAGCGGGATGGAAGAAGAGGATACAAATCAGCACTTGCATGCAAGGCACACGTACATGCACACCCCAAACTCATCCATCTTTCTATTAATGAACGTCTCAATAACATAGTTACACATCTACCATCCATCACAATATTGTTAATTACTGCATTGTTTGCCATGCCGTAACGATGACAGGGCAGCAACACAACCCATTTATCTACACACACACATAGATCGGTAGATAGATCGATCGATCGATCGACAGAATGATTTCGCATTTAAGACACAAGATTCATTTTCCCATCCATTTTGCTTACACCCTAGCCGATCTTAGGGGGTCATATCAGGGCTGTCACAAGTCCAAACTGATGCCATAACAACAATCTTAAAAAAAAAAAGAAAACGTGCCCATTAAAATGTCACTCCACACATGCTGAAAAACGGATGGATTACTACAGGATCTATGTAACACAAATGCTAAACATACACACGCACACACACACACACACACGTGCATACACATGCGCGCGCGCGCGAGCACATATACACACGCACACGACACCACACGCACGCAAAATGCTGGATAACAGCAAGAACGTTCGATTTGGCTATTTGAAGCCTTTCACTGTTCTCGGAACAAGGCTTCCTGTCTTCTGTCCCTGTGCCGTTGTGAAAAGCATCGAGTTCCTGCAGTGGGTTGGTCCAGCAGAAGTCGCCATTCTTCCTGCATTCCATGAGAAACGGATTGTCTGGGAGTCCTGAAGTAACGCTGTGAAGTCGGGAAGACGAGCTCGGTAGCCCTTGGTGAGGATGGAGGTGGCTGTGGAAGATGTAGTGCGAAAGCTCATGGCTGACTAGTAGCGATTCTCGCACACAGACCACTGTCCTTTATGACCTGCCACAAACAAAACCACGACTACATTCTGACCAAGAAGCCGCCGCTAAATCCTGACAAAGAATAATTAGTAGAAACTAATGCCTAAGAATGATGTTCATACACGCCGAGAATAAAGAAGACAGTACAGTTTATGAAAAAGGTGGTACTAAACCTGGGAAAGAGAAGACGTAAACAAGGGCCAAAGCCTTACAAAAGACATTAACCTCATGAAACAAAGACCAACTTTCTGAAAGACTACATTAAACAATGTGAAAGGGAGAACACTCAGCTCTATGAAAAGACTACATTAAAACAATGTGAAAGGAGAAACACTCAGCTCTAAAAAAGAAAACCGACACTAACTCTTTTGACAAAAAGGTTTATATGCCCTATGGTGAGGTGAGGTAATACTGCCAAAAGCCAGCAAAAGGGCCATGTCAGGGATGTCACCGCGATAAAGTTAACTCTTAAGTCATACACCAAAAAAATACAAAAGGGACAAAGCCCTTTTAAAAATACACCTTCTAAACCGCACCGAAGTTTTATTTAAAAGTCTTTCTTCTGTGTAAAAATCTTAGATCAAAAGAAAAATGTTTAATCTCTTTCAGAAATTCAAAGATCACACATCAGGTAGGAAATCTCTGAACAAGGTTTTCATCGAGTCTGATGTCAAATGTTTATGTTTACATCATGCAAATTCCCAAACTTTATAAGATCATGTGTCACTGTGAGTGGTTCATGACATGGAATGCACCCACAGAGCTTCTTCACCTTTAAAAGGATAAGACTGGTGTAAAAACGAGTGGCTTGTATGCAAACAGCACAAGACTTTCGTCTTTTACGGCCGCCTCAGGAGCATGGTAAAAAACTCTCAGGTTTGGACGGATTTTATATAGTTTCCTATCCGTCTGCAAGTTCCATACCTCTTGCCAGGGGTCTTTGATGTACGCCTGGGATTTGGCTTTCATATTAGTTTGAAGGATAGAACAATCTGCTTATCTTTCCTTGTGGCACTCTTGGCAAGTTGATCAACCAACCCGTTGCCTCAAATGCCCGCATGGCTGGGAACCCAAGCAAAAACGGTTATATCCATCTCATTTCAGAGAGGGGTGTACAGTTCGAATAAACTTCAGTTGTGGGTGCTTGAGGTTACGGCTGGCAATGGCCTCCAAAGCAAACAAGTGAGTTCGACAAAATGACTATATCTGTTTTTCATTTTAGAGACTATTTCAGGAGCCAGGACCAAGACTATCAACTCAGCAGTGTAGATGGAGCTGCCAATGGGAATGTGTTTAGATCATCTCTGAGAAGGACCTGTTGGCACAATACACAGTTGAGGCAACTCCCTCTGTGAAAAATTCTTCCGAAGGATGGAAACTTGGAACACGGTTCGGCGAAAAGGATTTGTACGCCACGGAGCTAGAGCTATTTTTTACGGTACGTACACGCTAAATCAAACCAGATCGCGGGAATGGAGGAAGTCCATGGTGGGTCATCACGAAAAATTGGATAAATCACACATGGCTCAAAGGTCTATATCTGCATTGTTCTAATGAGGAAGCATACGAATTCCCAAGGGTGCATGGAATTGGAATGGTTGTCGAATTTCGTTTTGGAACTTTGGGTCAAAAACACAGGTACAGGGTTCGGGGTTCAGAAAGGAGATTCAAAGTGTAGTTTACATTAAGTTTCAGCTAACGGTTCGAGAAGGATGGTTTTCCTCACTCAGTATACATGTTATAAACAGGCGTGGTGCGGAATGCATCGAAGCCCTTGATGGTGGATGGGACCTAGACTTTTCAGGTAGGATGGTCTGTCCGAGCCTTCTTAGACTACGCATTCATAGTCCAATTGGATTCGGGTCAGAGCCCTGTAAAAATGGCGAAGAGTTTTCTTATCAGGTCCCAATCGTGTGTGTTGGAACTCTCGAGTGTTCAGTGCTTTCAGACACGCAGTTTTTAAGTGTTGGATACGACATTTAAAGTTCAGTTTTGGATTAAATAAAAAACCAACCAGAAATTTGGCCTTATTTCACAGCTGGAATGGTGGAGAACTGACGAATATTGTGAAAATGAATACACTGTGCTTTTGGTGCTTGAAAAGGTAAACCCGTTTTCCTCAGCCCACTATCGAATCTTATCCACACGAAGTTGGAGTCGACGCTGTACGCTGGCATAAGAGGCCCCAACTGCATAGAGTGCGAAGTCATGAACAAACGGAGGACTCGGAACCCCCACTTTACTTAATCGACAATGTCGTTAATTTTGATACTGAACAGCAGCTGGAGGGAAATGCCGATCCAGCCATAAAGTTTTGAAGGAATAAAGGCAATAGGAAGAATCTATACAAGTTCCAGATTCCCTTCAGGTACACACAACTCCTGCCCATGGATGTCCGACAGCGTGGTGCCAATACGGACCTGGAACTGCCGATCAGCCATCAAGTTTTAAAGAAATAGGCATATGACCTCGTAAACCGAGTTTTATGAAGGTCTGTAAGAATTCTAGATTTCCATGTGGTATCATACGCTTTTTCCAGATCAAGAAAGAAAGCAACCCACAATGTTGTCATTATGTTTATTAATGAACACGTGAAGATAGTTTCCAGACGGACTAAAATCGTCAACGGTCGAGTATTTTTTCCGGAATCTGCGCTGTTTCATTGGCCAAAAGGGCCATCGGTTTCCAGCTTATACATTAGACGGGAGTTGACTATCTCTTCCATTTGCTTGCAAGAGGCAGCATGTCAGAGCTATCAGATGATAGTTTGAAGGTTGGTAAGGCTTTTACAGGCTTAGGAATCGGAATGGTCATGGCTTTTCACCACACACGTCCTCCCCAGAACAGCTAATTCTGACGTGCCCAATTTTCTGGTACTTGGAGCACCGCATCGTTGACGAAAACGGAATAGAAAGTTGAAATGCACACATTAGAATAACCCACTTTGATGACTTAATGCTATGAAGGGGGTACAGAATGTCAGGAAAGCAGATGTTGGTGGGCACTCTTTCTCTTCCTTTGCAAACTGTAACCCGACGCACGTTAATTACACCTTGGGATGCAAGTTCAGTTTTTATCTCCGTCTCCAAGACGCCTCAAGACCGAGGCATCTAACGACGCCCTTGGACGCAACTCAAACGTTTCTGGGGAATAAACCCGGTTCCCTCTACTAGTTTTATGGAACTTTGCAGCCGTTTCGACAAGCCCTATGAGCTAAGGCATTAAGACTATTAAAACAAGACAATAAGCCGATAAAGGAAAATCCATAACTGTAAGAACGAGAACACTGAAACTTTTTTTGACAGGGCAGCTCCAACATCTATGGGGTGAAAACACTACAACTGTTTTAAAAAGGGAAATCTAACCACATAGAAACGCCTACACTAGCCACTTAAAAAGGACACAAAAATCCTATGAAAGAACACTAAAGAAGAGGATACCAAAAATGCTATCACAGGAGGTCGAGAATACTTGCACTATTCAAAAGGTGACCACCAGCTCAAGCAAAAGTAGGAATGCAAAATTGCCTTGATTTGTTTGTACTTGTTTTTTTGGCGGACTTACTGAAGAATTTGAAACAAAGAATTATTTTCAAAATTTAAGCCCTACGAGAGGATTTACATGCTGAGGGATTACAGTGTCAGGTTTTTGGGGATGACAGGACGCTCAGGTCAGGAGTACCAGGTGCGCACTAGAAATATTTCAGAAGAGGATTAAAGACTTTCTCAAGAGCTCTGCAGCCCGAACCAAAATAATCTGAAAGCATGCGTCCATGCTCCAGATCCCTTGATTCACATCCCTGCTCCATAGCTCGAGTCGGCCTTTCATACCTTTCCGAAAATACTCCCTCCGGTACTCCCCTGTTTTGTATCCTCGTTCCCCAGAACACCGACATAGAGAGCTGTCCTATCTTCTTGGCCAAATGAAAAATAGACACCGAAACCTAGAAAAATAGACTACGCCCCAAAGACAGAAGCCACATAAATATGTGAATGAAGGAAATATTGAAACAAGGAAAGAATGCTCTAAAGCCTGTTAAGGAAGAAAAAACATTATAACTAGTTAAAGATGGCATTAAACCCTTTGTGTGGGAGAAAGCACCGAATCTGGGAAAAAGACGAACTTGTGAACGAAAAGACCCCAAATTTCTTAGGGGGGGGGGGGAACGAAACAACAAAAAATACCAAACCATCTAAAAGGTAGGGCAAGGTTGCTTACAACGCAGCCGACCGCAAAGTGCCATATCTGGGCTGTCACTGCGTTCAAGCCATTCACACAGCCATTTGAAATGCACCTTCTAAAAAAACACACCGGAAATTTAATCTGTCTTCTGTAAAATCACAGATCAAATGAAAAATGCTGATCTCTTTTCAAATGAAAACTGCTGATCTCTTTTTATATCAGGTGAGACATCTCTGAACAAGGTTTTCATGGAGTCTGCTGTAAAATGCTTACTTTTCACATTATTCAAGTCTTAACACTCTGAAATAATAATTTCACTGTAAAAGGTACGTAACATGGAATGCACCATGGAGCTTCTTCACTCTTTAAAAAAGACGAACTACTTACAAACGAATGGCCAGCGTGCAACCGGCATAAACCGTTTCTTCCTTACGACCACCAGAGTTAGATGAGAAGAACACTTTGATTTGGACGATCTGGAAAAGTTGTTATTCTGTGTCTTTCAGTCCTCCTGTCAGGTCTCGGATATAAACATTACCCTTCGGTTTCAAAGCTGAGTAGGGGATAGGCATGTTGGACAGTGTCTTCGTTGGGGCATCCTGGCTGAACGATCGCCGTTTCGTTTCCCCGAATGCCAAACATGACAGGGGACCCAAGTTAGAACAATGTTGTGACCTTTTGCTTTCAAAGAGGTAAAAATTTCAGAAGAGTCTAAAAGTTCAGTATGATGGTAGTCACGGACAGCTATGACCTCCAAAGTGACAGTGGCTCAGTCAAAATAAGAATGTCCTTGTTTATAGATTGAGAAATTATCTTCAGCGCTAGAAGCAAAGCCGTTCATTTCAGCGGAATAAACAGAACTATCTGACGGAAATATGCTTCGATATTTGAGGAGGAACACCTGGGCAATAGGCCACACAAGCCACTCCATCATCGGACTTTGAACCATCAGTAAACATTTTCTGAAAGGATGGGAATTTTGTACTGAGATCGGCAACCAATGCCTTGGATGCCCGACGATGGGTGAATTCTTTGCGAAAGCTGAAACATCAAAACGTGTTTCTGACGTGGAAAAGGTGCATGGAGGCTTATCTGGAAATATGGAAAGGTCAGACAACTCGTAGATCAAGACCAGCATTCTGCGCATAGGGTTGCATACGAAGACCAAACTGAGGAATAGTTTGGATTTTCTTCAAATTTACTTTGAAAACGAGTTAAAAACGGTCAGTAAGCAGGGCGTTTTCCATTCAGAGAACAAATCTGAGACAGTAATCTATGGATGGTAACGGCCTGCGATTGGATAATGAGGGTTCACCTGCCTCTGCATGCAGGATGTATACAGAGGTGGCGTGGAACGCTCCGAGACAGAGACGAAGCACTGGATGCTGGATAGGATCCAAGAGTTTCACACTAGAGTTTCACAGAGCCGTACACAACACATCCATAATCCAATTTAGAACGGACCAAGGCTCCGTGTAGGTGCAGCAAAGTATTCTTGTCAGCGTCCCTGTCAGCGTGTGCTATGACCCGCTGAATGTTCAAAGCTTTCTGGGCAAGTTTTCAAGCGATTGATGCGATGAAGGAAGCTGAGCTTTTGATCGAACCAACTCCCAGAAATTTGGCCTCCTTTACAGGTGGAGTGGGAGATTTCCCCATTTTGGATTCGGGATCAGTAAAAGAACTGTACAAAATTATGAAACTGAATGCACCGGGTCTAGTAGCAGAAAATAGCAAGCCATTTTCTTCCGCCCACAGATGTATTTCATTAATACAAAGCTGGAGCCTGCGCTGAACACTTGGGGTACAAGCTTCCTGTTACACAGTGGGCAAAATCATGTATAAACAACGAGCAGTGGGAACCCGGTTGAATTGAATCAACAATGTTGTTGATTTTTATGCAAACCATCTGAAAAACACGTCCATGACATCCAAAAAACCCACGAACTAAACACTATCCAAGAAAATGTGACCCTGCACAACAATATTAAGTGTCGGATAAAGAAAGTAACCAGCCACCGTGGCCAAGTGGGTTAGCGTCGCGGACTCCGGCTGGGAGGTCGTTAGTTTGATTCACATCAGAGTCAGGTGGGATTTTTATGCCTCGACCGACCTCCTACCCAGATTGAGTTGCTACGGGCTACACTGGGAAGACTGGGACCACACAGCCGAGTTTCACCTCCCACTTTATGGATGCGCTCAAACATCCTGAAAACAACACTGCAGGTTGTATATATCGGGGGCCTGGTTGACGCCGGGATATCTTAAAAATAAGCGTAGAATAAAAGCCCTGCAATGCAGTCTCAGACCGGAATAGGGGTTCCGTAGCATGATCTTCATCATCATCGTCGATCAGTATTTAAAAAAAGTTTTCAAATTTCTATGGATCATTCATGCCCCAGCTCTCATGGGTGACTTCAGTTTCGATGTTCTGTCCATGTCTGTGGCCTTGGTTTGACTTCGACGGGGTCACAGGTATCGGTGACAGGTGGCGCCCTCCGGAAGGAGAGCTCCTGCTCACTCCAGCTCAGCGGCTCCACGACTGAGCAATTATTGTTCGTCTATAGGGGGCTTAGAAGTGGTGTCCTGCTTATGTTGGATCAGCACAGGTGCACTAAACACCACCGAAGTGACTCGGCAGCAGTGCAGCGTCTTATTGCGAGGGTTTGCAACTTCGAACAGGCACCTGACATAGAATTGCTCCCTGTGGGATTGTCGGTGATTGCCGGATGACGGCGGGCGTGGACAGGGAAAAAACCAAAAAAAAAAAAAAAAAAAAAAAAAAAACAAAAAAAAACCCCACCCCAACTAAAAAAACCTGGCTGCGTGTGTGTGGAATTGGGAGCGGTGTGGGTGGCAATGACACTGAAAGCGGCACAGGAAGACAGGGCCACAAAAGGACAAAAAAGTAAATAAAAAGCCTCGCCAGCCACTTGTCTCCTTCTATTCTGTTGCATTCTCCCCGGGCGATTCTTACTACCTGGACCGTTTTCCACGGGTCGTTGATGCGCGATGTGCAGTGCAGGCCCCTGTGTTGACAAAAATACATCGATATTGTCGTGACTCACTAAACATTCAGCGATATAGGTTTTGATTTTACGAAGTATCTGCGTTATGTTATTCTTGCAATCTACAATATTAGGGTTAATACGATATATCATATGAACAACATTGAAAGCTTTCGACTAAAAACGTAGTGCAGTATCCTTTTACGCTCCATTATCAGTTTTACATAGCTTCAGGACACGGGACTGCTATAGAAGTGGTCGATTGGGGATATTGTGATGAAGCACCGGTCAAACCATGTGACTGTCATTAAACATAAGGATGAAAAGTTTCTTCAGGCCTCTCATTGTGTGGTGTGTGTGTGTGTGTGTGCTGTGTCCTGTGCGCGCGCGCGGTGTGGCCTGTTGCGCGCGCGCGCGCCGTATGGTTGTGTATGGTATAGCGTTACAGATGGGTTTGCAAGAGTGATAGTAGGCATTCGCAACGCCGTTCAAGATTCAGTGGGGAGCGGAGAAAGGATCATTTAATAAAATCTGTGTCGTGGTATATTCAATACCTTCTTACATACTTTAGCCATGGATGGAATCAAAAATGCATATGCCGGGCCATGGCTGCGAAACTGCAACTAAAAAAATGTTCGACTTTCCATCCGCCCCGAGACATTATCACCCCCACGCATTTTCACCTTACTCTCTAATCCACGAGGTCGTATTTGAGCACGTTCTGCCACGGTAAGAGCAGTGGTCTCAACATACTTCTTTTTTCTTGCCATAGGACATGTAATGTGTTGGTTGAAAAGTGTGTGGTGTGTGTGTGTGTGTGTGTGGTTTTTGACCTTGGTGTGTGTTAACTTTGTGCTGTGTGTGTGTGTGCGGTGCGTGCTGGTGCGTGCGTGCCCGCGCGCTGCCCGGTGCGCGCGCTGACGGCGCGCATGTTGTAGAGAGAGAGAGAGACGACCATAGAGTGCTGCGGGAGAGATTAGATGAGAGAGAGGTCTTTCCTACCTCGAGTCAATGCGTGCCTTAAACATCCCAATGATCGCCACCCATCGAACGCGGAGCACGGCCAGTCGACTGGACGTAATGGTTCAGTCCAAATGCTGGAACGAATCGACTTTTTCCGATATTTGCAGACATTGGCACGTTACTGTTAAGCACAGTCGATGAAGACGACTACAGTGCCCCGTGTTCGAAAATGCCAGTGGGCGAAGAACCACATATTGCCCCTGTTGTTTAAAGAGCTATTATTACAAACCACTCTTTCCTAGAATGTAATGATGTTAAAAAAAATCTTTGACCGAAGAGACGAGACAAAAGTGACAACGGTAGACATGCAAAATTATCATTTAATTGTGTATGTTTTTTTTCTGCGTACGTTGGATGTGTTTCATATTGATTCAACTAGTTTGTTATATGTTTTGGGAAGATGTTCAAAAGTTATGTCGCATTTACCACGACGGTCAAAAATTATAGATATAGACCACCACTAGATTATAAATATATATCACCTCCTTGTAACTCTTCAAGAGACAATGCCTGAAAAATCTCTTTTTAAAAACTGCATGTAAGGCGACCAGGCAACTACAGCTGCAGCCACTTAGCTGTTTCAGGTACTCCCGTACGGTACGGCTGGACGGTCGACTCTCCATCAGCAGCACCCCTCTATTTGGGAGACTTCCGGCCCCGGCCCTCGGGCTCCGGTCAAAGACTGAGCTATGGGTCCGAACTGGAATGCTGAAAGCACAGTCACAGGTTCATTTCACAGAAGCTTTCACGATGAACAGATTGTTAAACAGTGTTGCTTTGCCTACATTCCTCCATACATCACAACTTACCGAGTAGATCTGTCATGGGTAGCTCAAACTTCCTAAGACTGGGAGAGCTATATCACATATGCAACATCCTTGTGTCGGAGTCTAAGACAAGAAGTTCCACTTATCAATGACCACATGCATTAATTTCATCTCTGTAGCATACAAACCCTATAAATTCACAAGCAAATTCCACATGGGCGAATTGATCTTGCGAAATCGCCCCCTGAAACGCGAATTCCCCTCTACATCAGCCCATGGTGTGGGGAGGTCCCAGTCTAGCGGGACATGGGTCAAGTATACGGGCCTTTGGATGTATGGACATGAGCAGTAGTGTGTATGGATGGATGGTTCATAAAACCTGCTTCGTAAATGTAGATTCGATGAGGTCGAGCTGTCATCTCGCTGGCTTGAGCTGGTGTCATGTGTGTGGTTTTCTGTGGGAGTGTGTGTTGTGTGTGTGTTGCGCTTGTGTGCGAGCGCACTCTGAGCGCGCAAAAACCCTACAACGTCCAGTCAAATCAAAACATGTATCATGGTAACCTACCTACCTATCTGGCTACCTACTGCCTATTAGTATTCTGCATCGGCAAGAAAAACTACAAGTTAAGAATACAAGACAGTAGGCAACTGCATCAAAATACCCCCCCCCACTTTGAAAAATTACACCAGTCTACAAACATGACTTCGTAAATTTGTGAAGGTGCGCTACGCCTACCCCTGTGGTGGTGAGTGGTTTGTGTGTGTGTGTGGTGGGGTGTTTGTTGTGGGTGGGTTGTCTACTATCTCTGTCAGTGAGTGTGCTATTGTTCTGCGATGAGTGGTTATGTTAGGGTTTGCTCCTTCTTGTGTGTGTAGGAGTCAAGTGTGTACCATGCATACACAATGTTAGTTAGTAGCGCGCAGATTCAAGGAAGAGGGGGGTGCACACGGCAAGCGGGAAGATTGTCCCGCCGTTGTTGCTTTTCCGCTGTCGTGTGTGTGGGGGGGGGTGGGCGGTGAATCCGAGCAGGAAAGCATGGTACCGGGTTGTTGTTCCCTGTGACAAGGTTGTCCGCTCTTTACAAGAGAATATATTTGTATGTGAGATAGCGTGCCGACACTCTCTGCAGAAAAAAGAGGATGGAAAACCTGGAAAGCTTGGAGCAAGCAATTTCCCCGTTTTCCACCCGTTTTTATCTTGTTAAAAATGTTTCTCATCGCTCACGAATCACTGACCCGATTTCAATTCGGTTTGCATTACTTTCCACCCCCCCCCCAATTACGTGACTCCCATTGCGAAAGTCAGTGTCCACAAATACAACTATTGAATTTACTCCTCGGGAGGCGCGTTTGTTATCCCTATACAATGTGCCCTGGTTGAAGCCCACGACCGAACCTTCCTGGATCTTGGCGCACCCCAGCGGTATCCGCACATTAGGCGCAAGACCTCAGGCAGGATCATTGGCCGACACGTCACTCTGTAATTCTACGACCCCACGAGGCCACCCCCAAAGCCACGCGCCACATCTGTCGTACCCTCTGGCCCCTCCTCGTGCACAGTCTGTCAGGTCGGCATGGCTGGTGGCATCTTAGGACATGCCGTTGCCGTCTCCTCCACTTCCCGCCTTACGCTAAAAAGTATGAGGCGGGCAGTAAACACCTGGCCGAAGAGGAAAATTTAAGTAAAGGGAACGGAACCACAAAAAAGAGGACACTAAAACTTGTGAAATGAGGACTAACAACTCCCCCCCCCCCCGCCCCACCCCCCCCCCCGCAGACACCCAGCGCCCGCCCCCCCTCCCTCCACCCCCCGCCAAAAAACAAAAAAACAAAAAACAACTGAAACACCCACACACAATAAAAAACGTATGTCAAAGCATTAAAACACTTGGGGAAAAGATAACGCTAAAGCCTTCAACCCCATTTTGAAACTACCTGTAAGCAAAGTAGAAACAACTGCAGGAAAGGAGATTGGACCTTAGGGCCTCCGAACCTTAGGCTAAAGCAACAGATACAGTCTCCTGCTGAAGAAGAGGCAACCCCACCGTCCAGTCACTTCCTATGGACAACAACTCGCCTACTCAAAAAGGTATCAACCCTGGATACTCAACCCATATGAAAAGACATTAACCAAAAGCATATTAGTGCCTAGGAAACGACACACCACACTCAAGCAGACAATGAATCCTGACAACCAAAATGACTTTAAGAAGGGCAGCAGGAAACATAAGTCGTCGACCTGCTTAGGGCGCTCAAGGATCCACATGTTAAACGCTGCCACAGAGGTTCTGTGTAGTGGGGGACACTCGTCACTTAATCAGCGAATCGGTATCGAGACCAGGTTACTCCGCTGCGCCACAAGGGGAATTATTGTTCTGGAAGAGCTCGACGGACTTCCTAACACTTCTGCGATCAGTCCCAAAATGATAGAAAACAGTGGTCCATGTGTCCAGATCCCTGCAAGCGCGGACCGGCAAGCCGGTGGCGGAGTGCGGGTGGCGCAGGAGCCCAAAGAATCTTCATGGCTCCGACTCCAGCATTTCATTTTGTTTTTTTTTGCCACGCGCCGTTCCTGTACTACTGGTACCCCTGTTTTGGTCCTGTACCACAGAACAACGGAAGAGAAACCCGCGCAACAGACAACTATATCATATCTACTCACTTGTCCCCCCCCCCCCCCCCCCCCGGTTTTTCTTTTTTTTTTGTTTTTTTTTTTTTTTTTGTTGTTGTCATCGCCCTCTAGGAGGGTAGCGAACGAGCCCGGACACCCGCCCTGTCGCACCCTCCGCCCCCAGAGCCCCCTGCATTCTGTACCTCAGCACACCACCCCCCACCAAAGATAACGCCACGCCCTTCCTGGCGACCACAAGCCTGGAACCCCAAAAACCGTACACAACCGCTGGCGGACTTGCGGGACCCTGCCTCCCGGTATGCAGGCACACCCATTTGGAAAAGCACACGGTGACTCCAAGAACGACAAAAACTTCCTTTACACACCAGCTTTAGTCGGACACCACCAACTCGGCCCAAAACTGGGGGCCTGTGCTGGGCAAAATGAGGAGATATGAAATTTAGATTTACCAGAGAACCAGCATGCCCCCTCTCGGACCTCCCCGAGTACTAATTACCCCTTGTTGGCGGTCCCCCCGCCGGAACTAGGTTATCTTGTTGCTTGTTCTTTTTTTCCACTCTCGCCCCTTAGGTTTGCAGTCCCCCTTAGCACTTTCATGTCGCTCCTTCGAGTTCAATCGTCCTGGTCTCGTGCAGCCCCCCACCACACCGAAGCCACACCTTTAGGATGGTCTAAGTTGACTATTTTGCATGGCCATGTGTGGATGGGAATTGGTGAATCATTAGTCCACTGTGTTCTTGTTATATATTCAAACGTGCTTTACCACATCTCCCTTCCGATGTCTTTGCCCCCCCGAGTGATTCAATAAAAGACATTACGAGGACAGATGGGGCGTCGTGTGGAGGGGGTTGCGGCAGTCGCTCTAGACCACCTGACAGGCACGTGGTAGGGGTGGTGGGTTGAAAGCCTGCTCGCCGCCGCATGATAAGCAGCGGAGTTGTGGGTGTGTGATGATGCTGTGTGTGTGTGGTGGTGTCATTAATAAGCATCTTACCCGCTCTCCATCTCCAGCGGCTTAGCATCCCCTTCGCATGGTTCCAATAATTTCCATCATGCCTATTTCTTCATCTCTCAACACACACCCGCCAACTTGCCATTAGTAAGCGGGCGCTTACTGGCAGCCCGTTCTGAAAATACAATCAAGACTGTCTAACAGGTGATTATCCGCCCTTCTCGCGTAAGTTGTTGGTAAGACCTTCCGCCCTTCTGTTCATATTGTTCACACACAGCCCCCGCGGTTGCCCGTGCATGTTCTCAACAGTCTACTGTTCTGTCCGTTTAGTGCAACCAAATTCCGGCTCCCGTGCACCAAAGCACCTACAACAAGTTCCGGCAAGATCGACATCGGCACCCCTTCCTTCGCTCCGCTTCCCTCGGCGCGCCCACTCCCCCAGAGCGACACGGCCCACGAGCGGTGGTTGGGGAACTGCGGGGTGCGGACCACGCGCACGCGCCGGCATGGGTCTTCCTTTTGGGGCGTCAGGGCTAGTGTAGATACTCTAGGTCGCGAGTCGCCAATTAGAGAGACAGAACATGAGAGAGAGAGAGACTCAACAGAAGTCGAGATAGAAAGGAGCACCACATTAGAAAAACCATGTGGTTAGATGATGTGCCAGATGAGAGCTCAGCCATAGTGTTTGACCGCCAAAAAAAACCCTACAAAAGTCCTCAAATATTCCACTCACTTGTACATACACACCGTATCTGGCTACCTAACTGCCTATTCTATCTGCTTGCACGAACACAACTTAACCAGTTAAATACCAAACATAGCAACTGCTTAAAAGTACATCGAGTGGGTGATCATTTGCCACGTACATGGAGTGCCATCGCTAGAGTCTTTATAGGTGGGCTCGATGTATTTAGTGTCCGGCGTGTTGTCCCTCCTGGTTTGGGGTGTATCCCTGTAAGACTCAACTTCCCGGAGGCGCCGGGTATGTGAGTGGTGAGGATTGGCAATTGTTCGTGGCGGACAGACGTATCCGGGGAGGCCGAGATGGTTTGTACTGTGGGTGGTCACTCTTCATTGCCTACCGTAAAGAAAAAGCCTTAGGGATTAATTCTGAAGAGAGGTCACCAAACCATGAGAAAGAATAAAGTATATCAACGAAAGAAGACACCGAAGCCTTTAGTTTAAAACAGCGAAATCAAATAGGACACTAATAGCCACGAAAGAAAACTAAATCCTGTGAATGAAGCGGGCTGTGAACTACCTAACTAACTTTTGAATTACATTCATAATCCCCAAGAAAGAGCTTTAACTCGAACAGTTTTGGTAGAAGATAACACCTAAATATGCTAACGGGGATGCTAAACCGATGATGAAAGAAGAGGGAAATAAACCTTATGACAAGTCGCTTATTTGCTCTATGGAGGGAACCACTTTGAAACACGAAAACAGTGCAATAACCCTATATAGGAACGACCATAAAATACTTAAAGAAAGGGACACCAACCATTAAGAGAGAAGGGCATTTATCACACTTGATGATGATGGCATCCGTCTGTTTTGAGACGATGGGTGTTGCGCCATGGATCAGTCAGACGTGGAGTTGCAGCGTCTGCTGTAGCTGAAGAGCCAGATCATCGAGTGGCAGACTCTGTTGCAGTTGCTGCTGTTGAAGTCTCGGTCATGAGTGTCATGTTGGTGCCGATGCGATCCTTTTGCCGTCAAGGGCGCCTCCATTCTTTCTCACTGGGCCTCTCTCCTCTGGTCTGCTTGCGTTGATGCCGGCTTGAGTGGACCCCCAGCTGACACGGTCTAAAGATGCTGTCTCCAAGTCTGCTGGGGTCAAGGCTGCCTGCCCTCAGGTCGCGCTTACATTCTGTAGCGTAGCGAAGGGGGGCCCGTTCTGTGGGTCTGGAGCCTGTGGCCAGCTCGCCGTACAGCATGTCCTTTGGGATGCGACCGTGGTACATGCGACTGACGTGGCTCAAGCCAGCACAGGTGTATCTGTGTCAGCACAGCGAAACATGCTAAGCATCCCTGCCTGGGCCAGGACGTCCGTTGTTGTGATGCGGTCCTGCCAAAGTTAATGCCCAGTCGGGGTCTTCTGAGGGCAGCACATAGAAAGGGTTCAATCTGCATTCTTGTCGAGAATAACAGTCGTCTATGCTTCGCTTCCGTAGAGAAAGTGCTCACCAGCGCACTCAGGATTGTGGTGCTTCTTTCATTTGGTGTTTGACGTTAGCTTGGTGTTGTCCCCCTATACCTTCGCGAGACCGGGCCAATCGCTGCTCTGCTGCTGGCGATCCGCACGTTCAAGCTCGTGTCTCCAAGACAGGTTTGCTGGAGATTAGTCTCTGGCAGCCGTTAACCCCATGGTCACACCGACGTCATTGTTCCATGGTGGTTTTTTTTCTTTTTTTTTTTATTTTCCATGCCATATCGAGGCCGACCTGCGTGCAAGCAATCGTCGACAGCCGGCTGATGAGCCCCGTTTTAGCGATTCCTCTCCTCGGTGTGGGCGTGCTTCCGTACTGTGAAGCATCATCCCTCCGATGAACCTCTCTCTCTCTCTCTCCTCCCCCTCTCCTGTCTGCACCTTCGTCTTTACTCGGAGCGGTGAGAAGAAAGGGCGCGGTTGTCTAGTAGCGATTCTCGCAGACAGACTATCCTCTTATGACCTGCCACACAAAAACCCGCGGTTAACACTTCGGACCAAGAAATCGCCGCAAAAATAAACTGACAAAGCATACAGTCATCTCCCCGCATATTAGATCAACGAAGCCTATGAAGGACGTTTCATCACACGCCGAGATAACCGAGGACCGTACAGCTCTATGTAAAAGCAATAGAACTACTAAACCTGGGAAAGAGAAGACGGTGAACAAGCCAAAGCCTTACAAAGACATCAAACTCATGAAACAACGGACCAACATTTGAGGGAAGAAGATTACACTAAAATAATATGAAAGGATAAACTCTTAGGCTCTCAAAAAAGAAACTGCCACTAACCCTTTTGACAAAAAGGTTTATATCGCCCTATGGTAAGGTAAGGTCATGTTGCCAAAAGCCAGGCAAAGGGGCCATGTCAGGGATGTCATCCGCATCACGTTAAGTAAAAGTCTTAAAGTCATTCATCAAAAAAAGTCACCTTTAGGGACACAATACTTTATAAAAACACCCTTCTAAAACTTAGATCGCACCAGATGATTTTGTAAAAATCGTTTTTTCTGTAAAATCTTAGATCAGATGTAAAATTGTTAATCTATTCATGCAAGTTCCAACACTTTTAAAAGAATATACTTTCACTGTGAGTGGTTCATGACATGAATGCACCACCGAGCTTCTCACCCTTCTAAAGGAGAAGAATGGGGGTTGGTAAAACGAGTGGCTTGTATTGCAAACGGCACACGACTTTTTCTTTACGGGCCGCTTTCGGGTAAATGGTAAAACACTCAGTTTGGGCGGATTTTAAATAGTTTCTTATCCCCGTCTGCAAGTTTACCATACCTCTTGACAGGGGTCTTTGACGTGAGCCTGATTTAGGTCTCAATCTCAGTTGAGAGATAGACAATCTGTTCATCTTTCCTTGTGGCACTCCTTGGCAAGTTGATCAAACCAATTCGTTGGCCTCAAATGCACCGCATGGCTGGGAACCAAGCAAACAACTATGTTATATCCATCTCCTTTCAGAAGGTGTACAGTTTTCGAATAATGTCATCAGTTGTGGCGTGCTTGAGACTTACGGCTGGCAAATGGCCTCCAAAGCAACAAAGTGAGTTCGACAAAATGCTGAGGATATCTTTGTTTTCATTTAGAAGACTTATCATTCAGGAGCCACTGACCAAGGCTGTCACAAACAGCAGTGTAGAGGAGCTGTCAATGGGAATGTGTTATCGAACATCAGGTGAGGAGATGTGGCACATACACAGTTGAGAGCAACCTTCCCTCCTCAGATTTGGAACCGTCTGGGAAAATCTTCCGAAAGATGAGAAACTTCTGAACACGAGTTCGGCGAAAAAGGACTTGTACGCCACGGGAGCTAGTGCTATCTTTACGGTACGGGAGACTCAACCGGATCGGCGGAGTGGAGAGGAAGTCCATGGTGGGTCCTCCGAAAATGGATACAATCAACATGGCTCAAAGGTGGGTATATCTGCATTGTTCAAATGAGGAAGCGTACGAATTCCCAAGGGTGAATGGAACTACGGAAATGGTCGTCGAATTTCTTTGGAAAACTTTTGGGTCAAAACACAGTCATATACAGTGTTGGGGGTTCAGAAAAGAGATTCAACGTGTAGTTTAAGGCAAGTTTCAGCCAACGGTTCGAGAAGGTTGTTTTCTCCTGCCTCAGCATACATGCTATAAACAGGGTGGTGCGGGAATGCAAGAATGCAGAATCGAAGCCCTTGACCGGGATGGGACCTGGACTTTTCAGGTAGGATGGTCTGGCCGAGCCTTAGACTACACACTCCATAGTCCCAGTTTGGAGCGGATCAGAGCCCTGTAAAATGAGGGAGAAACGAGGTCTTATCAGCGCCCAATCCGTGTGTGTTAGAACTCTGAGAATGTCAGTGCTTTCAAACAAGCAGTTTTTTAAGTGTTGGATGTGACATTTAAAGTTCAGTTTTGGATAAAAAAAAAAATAATACCCAGAAATTTGGCTTCTTTCACAGCTGGAATGGTGGATTTATCCAGACGAATTTCAGGATCGGCAAAAGAACTGACGAAAATGACGAAAATGGATACATGGACACACTGTGTTTTGGTGCTTGAAAAGATAAACCCGTTTTCCTCGGCCCACTGTCGAATCTTATCCACACCAAAGTTGGAGTCGACGCTGTTAACCTGGCATAAAGAGGCTCCAACTGCACCGAGTGCGAAGTCATCAACAACGCGCGAGAGCATCGGAACCCCGGTTTACTTAATTGACAATGTCGTTAATTTTGATACTGAACAGAGCCGGAGAGAAGAATGCTCCCTTGAGGTACACACAACTACTGCCATGGATGTCCGACAGCGTGGTGCCAATACGGGACTGGAACTGCCGATCAGCCAGAACGTTTGAAAATGATAATGGCAGAAAACATCGTAAAACAAAGGTATGAGAGGGTATAAATGAATTCAAGATTTCCAAGTGGTATACGACACGCTTTTGCCAAGGGATCTAGAAAGATAGCACCCACATGTTGTCATGAGTAAGGAAGAAAAAACGATGAAGATGCTTTCAAGAAGACTAAATGGTTCAACGGTTCGAGGTTGGTACTCCGGAATCTGCAATGTTAATTGGCCAAAAAGTCGTCGGTTTCCAGCTTACAGATTAGAGGGGCTGACCGTCGCTTTTCCCTTGGCTGCAGACGGCGACTTGTCAGAGCTATCAGGACGATAGTTTATAGGGTCTTTTAGGCTAGACGTCGAATGGTGGTATGATTTTCGCCACACACACACCACCACACACACTCACACACAACACACACACACCAAACACAAAAACAACACCAAACGCAAATTTCTGAAATGGCCAACTTCGCATTTGAAGCACCGCATCGGAGGACAAGGACGTGAAATAACGTGCAACGCGCACATTAGAATGTAACCCACTGTGGATTAACTTAGTGCAATGAAATGGGTACCGAATGTCAGAACGGATGTTGGGGGCACTCACTCTTTCTTTGCACCTGTAAATCCGACGCACGTAATTACACATTGGGACGCAAGTCGGTTTTATTCAGGTCCTCAAAGATGCCTAACAAGGTCTGGGCATTTTAATGACTTCCCTTGCGTAC
>JADBJO010024653.1:2500-5000 GCA_016801955.1 Conus betulinus
AAGACAAAGAGAGAGAGAGAGAGAAGAGAGAGAGAGAGAGAGAGAGAGAGAGGATGCAGATCTCCCCCTAAAAAAAGAGACAGAGAGAGAGAGAGAGAGAGAGAGAGAGAGGATGCAGATAAAAAGATAAAGTCCAAAAGAGTAACATAAAGGGGTGGCAGTGGTACAATTTTTAATGAAAGAAATCTCAGCATTCCCATCGTGGGATGCCTACGGGGTCGACAAACAGAATAATTATTGGTGCAAAATAAAAAATACAAATAAATCTGTTCGAAAATATACGAATGGGTATCATCATCCAGACACAAGCTGATTTGAGACACAAAGAAAACGAAATTAAAATCCCCTGATGCACAAATTGTTTGGGAAGAAAACCCTAAAGAAAACATTATCTTTTGTTTCTCTTTGTCTTGTATGCACAAAAGGTTTTCTTGTGGGAGGAAAAAGAACAAAATCACAACAACAACAACACAAAAATCGCTATTTGTTACGGAATCTCTGGGCAAAAAGTGGGCCGCCTTTTGCAAACAAGAAATAGATGACAAAGAGAAATAGAAAATGACCTGTAATAAACAGACCTCAACCAGCATGGAGCCCTCCATTTTGGAAGCAACATTTATCAAAATGAAAATACACTGGCTGCTAATGTTTTCTCTCTTATACGACGCAAACTCCCCGCGTGCCATTGACAATGTAGTTCCTCCTTAGTCTTTTTTCTTTTCATCTTCTTTCTTCTTCTCTCTGCTGTTCTTCTCCTTGCCCCATAAACTTCCCCTTCCTCCCCTTCTTTCTTCATCTACTCCCTGTCCTCCTCTTCTGTTTTCTTCATCCTACGACGTTGTTTTTTGTACTCCCAATTCTTAGAGAACAGGGAGCAGTTTACAATGGGAACGAAGAAATGCTCTCTCTCTCTCTCTCTCTCTCTCTCTCTCTCTCTCTCTCTCTCTGTGTGTGTGTGTGTGTGTGTGTGTGTGTGTGTGTGTGTGTGTGTGTGTGTGTGTGTGAGTCTGTCAGTCCGTGGTCAAAATGTGTTCCACTCGCTCCAGACAAAACTGCTGGACCGATCTTTGATCTTTCTGAAAATTTGTACATATGTTCATTATGGGTCACGGATGATGCCCGCTGTTTTATTTTACCAGAATAGCCGTTACCAACGGCTATAAATGACAATTTTGTGATGTACAGTTTTGAAAGCAATAACCGTTTAAAAACTGAAGTGTAACCGAATTTTGTAAGTCTTTGGTAGTGTAGTGGATAGTGTCCCCGCCTGTCACTAGGGAGACCTGGGTTCATTTCCCCGCCGGGAAGAGCACCTTTCTTTTTTCTTTTCTTTTTTCTCTTACATACAAAATTTTCTACCACCAAAGGGTGAGAAAGTGCTATAGTGACCGATATATGTATGTATGTATATATATATATATATATATATATATATATATATATATATATATATATATATAGTCATTGCAACTCCAAGCTGCTCTGTAAGTTGCTGGAACGGTGCGTGGGTTACTTATCCTTATTTATCCTTATATATATATATATATATATATATATATATATATATATATATATATATATATATAATATATATATATTTTTTGTTGTACTACTGCTTACTGGGAGTGCGTTTATATGCTTTGCATCTTGTTTCATCTTCTATGCTTCTTCTTCTTCTTCTCTTCTTCTTCTTCTTCTTTCTTCTTCTTCTTCTTCTTCTTCTTCTTCTTCATGCTCTCTTCCTTTTTTATCAGTCGCTTCTTCTACCTCCTCGTCTCGTTTCTCATTCTCTTCTTCTTTCCCTCCTCTACTTTTTCATCTACTTCTTCTTCCCCTTTCTTTTCTTTCTTTTTTCTTCTTCATCTTCGCTCTTTTCGTCATCTTTTCTCTCACACTTTTCTTCTTTTTGCTCCTCTTTTACATCTCTTTCTTTCTTTCTTTTCCTTCTTCATCTTCGCTCTTTTCTTCATCTTTTCTCTCACATCTTTTTTTTTTCTTCTTTTTCCTCCTCACTTTTACATCGCTTTTACATCTCTTTTCTGTTCTTTCTTTTTCTTCTTCTTCATCTTCGCTCTTTTCGTCATCTTTTTCTCTCACACTTTTCTTCTTTTTCCTTCCTTCCTCCTCTTTTCTTTCTCTCTTCTCTTTCTGTTCTTTCTTTCTCTTTTCTTTTCTTCATCTTCGCTCTTTTCTTCATTCTTTTCTCTCACACTTTTCTTTTCTTTTTCCTCCTCTTTGACATCTCTTTCTTTTCTTTTCTTTTTCTTCTTCATCTTCGCTCTTTTCTTCGTCATCTTTTCTCTCACACTCTTTTCTTCATCTTTTTTTCCACACCTCCTCTTTGACATCTCTTTCTTTTCTTTCTGTTCTTTTTTCTTCCGCCTGCTCTCTTACTCCACCTCAGCCCTCCGTCTTCCCTCTCCTGTTCTTCCTGCCGCTTCTATTTCTTCCTTCTTTTCTTCTTATTCCTCTTTTTTTTTTTATATATATATTTTTCTCG
>JADBJO010024653.1:10000-15000 GCA_016801955.1 Conus betulinus
GATGGGGTGGAATGGACAGACAGACAGACAGACAGACAGACAGGATGTTGTGCTTGCTTCCATGCATGCACGACCGTGTACTTGTGTATGGTAGGGTAGGGTAGGGTAGGGTAGGGTAGATCGAGGGGTGAGGCAAAGACGGTGAGGCTAGAGGACAGAGTGCGAGAGAGGGATGCAGATGTGCAGGGGGAGGGGGGAAGGGAAAAGGGGGGGGGGAAAAGGGAGGCCGGGGCTGCTGCTGGTGGGGGGGGGGGGGGGGCAGTGTTATATACGTGCGTGCTTTGGTGCATCTTTGTCCATGTGTGCGTGTTCAAACTGTCTGAACGTTTGTCCTGTCTTTCCCAGTCCCCCCCCCCCCCCCTTCTGTGCCAGGGAGCTAATGTATTTTGTTAATCCCTTGTGTCATAAAAGCTTTTGGACAGGCCTCCATCAATGATTAAAGCCAACAGTCACTCACCCCCTTCTTCGTTCTCAGCTCCCCCCTCCCCCCTCCCCCGTCCACCCGCCCCCTTCTGTCTGTCTGTCGCTGCTCTCTCTCTCTCTCTCTCCTCTCTCTCTCTAACACTCACTCTCTCTCTTTCACTCTCTCTCAAACACACACACACTCTCTGTTTATCGCTCTCTCTCTCAAAACTCTTTCCCTCTCTCTCTCTCTCTCTCAAACTCTCTCTCTCTCTCTCTCTCTTTCACACACACACAACACACACACACCACCCAAACACACACACACACGCACACGCAACACACACAACTCGTCTATCCTCTCTCTCGCTCTCTCTCTCTCTCTCTCTCTCTCTCTCTCTCTCTCTCTCTCTCTCTCTCTCTCTCTCGTGCACGCGCGGCGTTTTCCTCCACCTTACTCTCAGCCTTTCTCTTCGTCCCTCTCTTCGAAATCAAAGTTAGCATGAGCGCAAAGTATAGAAAGGTCTAATCTTCCATTAGCAAGTGTGTGTGTGTGTGGTGTGTGTGTGCGTGCGTGCGTGCGTGCGTGCGTGCGTGCGTGCGTGTGGTGTGTGTGGGTGTGTGTGTGTGTATTTGCCCGCGCATGCCCGTGTGCCTGGTGTGTTAGTGTGTTTAGTGTGTGTGTGTGGTGTGTGTGTGTGTGTGTGTGTGTGTGTGTGTGTGTTGTGTGTGTGTGTCTTTCATTTAACGTCTATCCACTATTCGTGATATTAGACGAAAAAAAAAAAAAAAAAAAAGGTGGAGGGGGGAGGGGGGAGCTGAGAACGAAGAAGGGTGGTGTGTGTGTGTGGGTGTGTGTATGTGTGTGTGTGTGTGTGTGTGTGTGTGTGTGTGGCGTGTGTGTGTGTGTGTGTGTGCGTCCGTGTGTGCGTGTGTGTGTGTGTGTGTGTGTGTGTGTGTGTGTGTGTGTGTGTGCGTGCGTGCGTGCGTGTGTGTGTGCGTTCGTGAGTTGCGTGTAGTGTGGTGTGTGTGTGCGTGTGTGTGTGTGTGTGTGTGTGTGTGTTTGTGTGTGTGTGGTGTGTGTTGTGTGTGTGTGTGTGTGTGTGTATTTGCCCGCGCATGCCCGTGTGCCTGTGTGTACGTGTGTGTGTGTGTGTGTGTGTGTGTGTGTGTGTGTGGTGTGTGCGTGTGTATGTGTATATGTGTGCGTGCGTGCGTGTGTGTGTGTGGCGCGCATGTGGCATGTATGTGTCTGCATGCATGTGCATGGGTGGTTTTTGAGCGTGCGTATGTGCCAGCGTGCAGCGACGTGTGTTGTGTGTGGGTGGGTGGGGGGGTTTGTGCGTGCGTGCGTGTGTGGGTGTGTGTGTTGTGTTTGTGTGTGTGTGTGGTGTGTGTGTGTATGTTTGTGTGTGTGTGTGTATGTGTGTGTGTGTGTGCTACGGCGCGCGCGTGCGCGCGCGCGTGTTTGTATGTATGCATGAATGCATGTAAGCGTGTTCGCGCTTACGTGGGAGGAAAAGAGAATAAACAACTAATCATTTTCTGTCTTCATTAAAAACAAAAAAAATCATAAATCATTTCACAACATATACGCTCACCGGGGGACGACACCCCAGGAGCTTCGTTAGAGCGCCAACTCTGATGTGTCTTGACGTGGTCGGACAGGCCTTTACCCACAATGGTGTCTGGCTTGAAGGGTTGGAGGACAAGGCGCTCACGGCTTCTGACAGTAATATTTCATATGTGATCACTGAGTATTGCTCTGATCGTGTGGAACAGTTGGCCTTGCTCTTTGAGTTCATGTCCTTCAAAACAAGCATTGAAAAAAAAAAGCACTAAAAACGCATCTGATGGAAGCTCTATGCAACAGTTAAGGTCACCCTCTCTCTCTCTCTCTCTCTCCTATCTCTCTCTCTCTCTCTCTCTCTCTCTCTGTGTGGGTGGTGTGGTGTGTGTGTCTCTGTGTCCTCTGTCTGCTCAATCTCTCTGTGTGCTCTCTCTCTAAAGGTCTCTCTCTCTCTCTCTCTCTCTCTCTCTCTCTCTCTCTCTCTCTCTCTCTCATGCTCTCTCTGCATTCCGAAATTAATGTTCCAACAACTGTTTATCAGCATTCATATGCGGTAAACTGAGTAATGTAACATATCTGCATGTTTGAAGGTGGGTGCTTTGAAAATGTTGTTTGTAATTTTCCTGCTACGTGCTGTCTTTCTTCTTTCTTTCTTTCTTTCTTTGATGGGCAGGATGTTCAAAAAGCTTGACAGCGAATTCTTCTACCCTCAATAAAGATCATTTTGACTTGACTGGACTTCGTCGCAGCAAAGTAAACGGGGGCAGCAAACCGAAACGCTCTGACGGAAAAAAAGCATGTGAATCGCCGTTTGCTAACCACTAAAACAGCACGCTCAACTGCACAGCAGCTTTGACGGGTTGATTCGGCTTTATTTAGTCTGAAAGTGATCAGCGCGTCCTTTTCACTGTCAAAACCACTGCAAAACGCGCTGGGGAACACAGAAAGGTGACACATTGAAATATACGGCTGAACTTTTACTGTATGTACTTGTTTATTTGTTTGTCTGTATGTTTGTTCGTTCTGGTTTGTCGATTTTAATACAGATACAGGACGTACAAATCAGTTCTCAACTGATTCATGACAAATTCAACGCCAGATTTGAGCAGTTAGAGTTCAATGTTCTTGTTCCCCAGGATGCGTGCTTGATAGTAATCATTTCTTTATTTGATGTTTTAGTTACCTCAATGGTCTGATCCTGAGTACAAAAATGAAGCTCATTACAAATATAAAGAAAATGAATTTCATGATGTGCGAAGACATATCTTGACAATGATCATGGCCGTTTTCGTTAGAAAAATTACGAAACAGACATTTTAATGGGGGGAAAAAAAAATAAGTAACCTCCCACTTTTATCACCATCACTGTCGTCGTCGTCGTCATCATCATCATCATCATCATCATCATCATCATCATTATCATCATCCTCATCATCATCATCATCATCATCATCAAAATTCCAACACCACAACCCGCATTAATCGACACACTTTGTTTCAGATCGGCCTTTTAATGCCTGGGCATTATCTTAATTTTCACTCTGGGCATTTTGATGTGTACACAGTTCTGCTGTTAAAACTGTGTACAGCCTGATATGGCCACCGTGGTCGGCGCGGCTATGAACAACATGACTGGCCAACGACTAAATAATCGATCACTTTCCTGCATCCTTACCCACCCACCCACCCCCACCACTCTCCCCCCCATTCCACCCACCACTGTCTCCACCCATTCCGCATCTGTTGTGGGCAGCATCTGGACCCTGGCATGACTGGACAGGAAAGAAGTCAAAGTAACAGCTACTCCTGGACAACCTGGACCACATGACTCACTTGCTAGTGGTCATTTGCTCGACCGTGCACGAAGCCAATAATGCGCAAGAAACAACGCACCAACTTGGAAGGTTCGCCTTCGTCTCCATTTTCAGCGTAAGAAAGCCAGGTGACAAAAATACAGGGATCTGTCTTTGTTGTTGTTGTTGTTGTTTTTTGTTTGTTTGTTTTTGTGTTTAACCTGTGCGAGCGTGCGTATGACTGACATTTCCAAACGTAAAAATACAGCTCGTTTTCTTCGTTTCATTCCAACAAACAGTACATGTCGTTCATAAAATTGGGTGCTTATGATTTTCAAAATACTCAAGTGACCAGTTCAATACTAATTTAGTGCCTAATTCCGCTGGCTTTTGGCTTGGTCAGTCAGATGGTGCCACAACTACGTGTCCAACACTCGCTCAGCCTGTAGTCATCAGTAATCATACTGCAGGCTCTTTCCAGTCGCTCCCACCCTCCCTCACCTAAGGTAAGGTAAGGTAATGTTGCTTATAGCCCAGCCGACCGCAGAAGGCCATATCAGGGCTGTCACCACGTTTAAAATCAACTCACAAAATCATTCATTCACACAATTATTTAAAATACATCTTCTAAAAAATCCATCCAAAAAAAAAAAAAAAAAAAATCTTTCCACTGTAAAAATCTCCGATCCGGTGAAAAATGTAAATCTCTTTCAAGAACTCAAAAATCGCGTCATGCGGAACCTCTCTGAACAAGGTTTTCATGGAATCTGCTGTAAATGTTTGTGTCTGACTCACATCATGCAAGTCCCAACCCTCTTAAAGAACATGTTTCATTGCTGAGTGGCACATGACACGGAATGCACCATGGAGCTTCTTCACTCTTCAAAAAGTATGAAGGAGTAAACTCACTCACCTGATGTAGTCGTTTCGGCACAGGATCATGCCGGCCTTGGTGAAGCAGGACTTGCCGATCTCGCCCAGCTGTGCCTGGCAGCACGTGCACTTCAGACAGCCCGTGTGCCAGTAGCGGTCCAAGGCGTGTGCAGCAGAAACCGATCCTGGATCAGGCGACCGCAGCCGGCGCAGACGTGCGCCGTCGCCCGCCGGCCGAGCCGGGCCCGTGGCCGCTTCCGTTTCCGGCCGGAAGTGGCGCAGGCCTGCTGGGGTCGGGGTCAGAGCGGGGCCCATGGGAGCGGCGCCGTGCGGGAAAGCAGGGGCGGAGAGGTCACCTGGAA
>JADBJO010024654.1:0-15000 GCA_016801955.1 Conus betulinus
CAACGCGCGTCCGCGCGCGCACACACCCGCACAACACACACACACACCACACGCTAGCGCGCGCACACACACACAGAAGCAGAGAGAGAGATGAGAGAGAGAGAGAGAAGAGAGAGAGAAGAGAGAGAGAGAGAGAGAGAGAGAGAGAGAGAGAGAGAATGAAGCAACAAACAAAACTAGCGGTTCCTTTCTTCCTTCCATCTCCCTCATACCCTCTCCCCTTCTTCCTTCACAACAAGGACAACAACAACAAAACAACACTAACAACAACAACAGCAACACCAAAACAACAACAACAACACACAAATCCACGTCCCTCACCCTGAAAGTCATTCAAAACTTCCAGACGTCAACACAGTCTAATGGAGCCAGAACGGAGTCGATGGCTTTGGCTAGGCAGTTCCAGCCAATCTGCCTCCTGCTGCGGCCACAGCGGAAACTGAAGGGTGAAGAGGTCATCTGGATTCTCTTTCTTTCTATGTCTCTCTCAACGTCTTTGTCTGTCTGTCTGTGTGTCTGGGACTCTGGGAGTCTTTTGTCTGTCTGTCTGTCTGTCTGTGACAGAGCTGCCCACTTTCACAGCGGGAAACTAATGTTTTAAGAGTAAATGATCGTCTGGATTCCTGGTCTGTTCCTTTCTTTATTTGGTTGGTTTTATTTGTTTGTTTCTTTTGTCTGTGTCATTTTAGAATGGGCTCTCGGCTTTTTCACTCACTGCGTCTATCTGAGTTTAACCGGTTTAATGTTGCGATCCGGGCAGATAAACGAAATCGTAACTTGGAACCTCCCCCCCCCCCCCACCCCCCGTCTCTCTCTCTCTCTCTCTGTCTCTCAAAAAAAAAATTGTTGTTTTTCTTATTGCTGTGCTTAATTTTTGTCAGTCAATGTAATTGTTCCCTTTTATTTATTGTTATTTTGAGGGCATAGTGTAAAAAAGCTTCCAGCTTTTCTATTCATCCTCATTAAAGATTTCGAGTTTCGAATTTCTCTCTCTCTCTCTCTCTCTCTCTCTCTTTCTCTCTCTCTCTCTGTCCACACCCATGTCTTTTTTGTGTGTTCATTCCTTACTTTCATATCTGTTGATATTGTGTGTGTGTGTGTGTGTGTGTGTGTGTGTGTGTGTGTGTGTGTGTGTGTGTGTGTGAGTGAGAGAGAGAGAGAGAGAGAGAGGAGAGAGTGTGTGTGTGTGTGTGTGTGTGTGTGTGTGTGTGTGTGTGTGTGTGTGTGTGTGTGTGTGTGTGCATGAGGGCATGAGTGGCAGAATCAAATAAAAGCAGAAGCAGAGCAGGGACGAGCCCAAGGAAGGCAGGACGTCCTTCCTCAAGGAGTTCAGAGGTCAACGCCCCGGCCGAGGAACCCATGGGTGAGGATGCTGGCAAAGCCCTCCAGCCGAAAATGGAAACACACTCTTTGGAAACTTTCCAAACCTCTCCTTTCATCTCTGAGAATGACCCTGGTCTGTCTCACTCTGGCTACCTCACTCTGGCTATTAATAGCCACAATTCGGACATCCAGAGACAGCTGAGGTAGCTGAGACAAGACAGAGCACCCATTCACATGCTGTTATAAACCGTGTCCCGTGGGGAAGGAACCCTGGGACTGACGTGTCACTGGATATGCATGTTGCAACACCCAATGCCCCTCATACCTCATGACAGGAGCATCACCGGCTGCCAACACATCTAGGTCCCACTGTATCCTCATCGATGCCTGGTCTATGAATGTCCAGCCTCTCGTGACTGATTCCAAAATAGGATTTGATTGTTCTTCCTCCCAAAGAACGGGGCAAACAGTTCGCACTGTCAGGAATTCAGGAAATCTCTCTGGCATCAGGCAACACATTTACATGAAAATAAGATGAGTCCGTTTTTTTTTTTTTTTTGATAGTGATATGATTCTGTACCTCTCCCACAGCTTTCGGGCAGATAATCCAGAAATGGAATTGAACAGGTCTCTGGTTGCTTCAGCGCACATGCGTACAACAAAAGACGGAAATGACATCGCAGTTTCAGCAAATCCGGTACTGACTGCTGCACTAACATACAACAAATGCCCTTGGAGACGTGAGCTTTATCGCTGTACGCAGAGGCAGCGTCGTGGGCACTTTTCTAAAGCTGACCGTCGGAGGGCTTTGAGTGTATGCCCTTTCTTAACCATCGCAAAAGCAATAGGAAACTCTCCTGCTGATGAAATATGCGAAATGGTTCAGACCTCTGAAAAACATGTCTCGGTTCCTTTTCACCCTTTCCTCAGTCATCTGCCAAGGCAGACAGAGATCTCTGTGTACATGTACATGGTAAAAGACCCAAATGCGGTATGCTTTTCGACCGGTCTCGTTTAGCACAAGCTGACCTCTTTCTTTGCCAGACAAAAGCTTCTCCTCCCGTTTTAGATAAGAGTTCAAGAAGGGCGACAAGCTCCTGCCAAAACACAGCATGTTTTCACCTAAAGAGGTTGGCGTGACTTCACGACATAGAGGTTCAAGCAATGCGCAGCGCAGTGGAAGTACAAAGCCTTTTCATCGGGGCGCAGAAATCGTGTTTGCGTCCCCTTCACTTTCCCTGCCATATTCGCAGCCCCATGCTAGCCCTTGCCTCTGACGTCAGTCACTGCAAACTCCACTCATTAAAGCAGAAAAAAACACCCGCTAGGCCAGCGACTCTCCACTGATGGCTGGCTCCACAGGGCAGAAAGGCAGGGAGTTTGCGTGATTGCGTTTTATCTTGCTTTCAAAGAGAACAACAGACAACTCTTCCCAGTTTCCTGTTCGGTGGCGGCTTCATCGGCTAACAGTGTAGAATATTTTGCATCTTTCATTGACCTTCAGCAAGACTTTTTTTCCCCTCGGGTTTGCTCACTGTAGCTGCTACTTTAATCATGTATTTCACGCTGGTTGTTGGCACATGTGTGACTTTAGGACGGCAGGTTTGGAGGTATTTCTGCACAACGTGATCTCCTAAACCGATGCAAAGTCGATGAGATGCCTTGGAATTTCTCATATTCTTTTCTTCATGGAAAATTTCATTAACTCTGTGTCCTCTTATATCTTTTATCTGTTTTTACTATGTCACAGTTTTCTAATTAAGCAGGTTCAAGATATATAATTATGAACGCCGATCCACAGCCTATCGTTTGATATGAATCTGTACCACGTACCCACTCCACACTTTGATAGAATGGTCACTCGTTTTCCATCCTGTCACGGAGACTGCTGAAAAGAACTTGCGTGGTTGCGTGGTGGGACAACAAGTCTGTGGGACAAACACATAGATGCAGGTGAAGATAATTATATCTTCCTTCGTGGAGTTATTAACAAATCTTGGGGTGGCCAGTAGGTCTGAGAGCACATCTGGATGCTGAAGCACATGGTGCTTTAAAACTTAGCCACATGTTCGTTATTGTGCTGGCGTCTTTTTTTTTTCTTTTCCAAATTACTGTTCTTGTGCAGTCTTTTCTTTCAGATCTATATGTCAGATCAGTTCCATCCACGCACCTCCATACACCTACACAAACCAGTGAACCACATAGCACATACATACACATACCTGCCACGTGCACGTGCGTATACACGCACGCATCTCTCTCTCTCTCTCTCTCCTCTCTCTCTCTCTCTCTCTCTCCATCACAGAAGGAAAAGGAAAGAAAAATCAATCAATAATTACCGCACCAGCTGTGGCACCTTATCGACTTTCTTCACAAGTTTCAAACGCCACAGCTCGGCAGGACCTGGTTCAGTCAGCCCTTACGTTTGGCTGCATATGCCGTTCAGTCAGCGCTGCCTTTTACCGCTTGTGTTGTTCACTCAAACACTCATTCTTACAGCATGTGTCGTTTCAGTGAGTACTACTTTTTACTGCATGTGTCGTTCAGCGAGTACTACTTATTACTGCATGTGTCGTTCAGTGAGTACTACTTATTACTGCATGTGTCGTTCAGTGAGCACTACTTATTACTGCATGTGTCGTTCAGTGAGTACTACTTATTACTGCATGTGTCGTCAGTGAGTACTACTTATTACTGCATGTGTCGTTCAGTGAGTACTAATTATTTCTACATGTGTCGTTCAGTGAGTACAACTTTTTACTGCATGTGTCGTTCAGTGAGTACTACTTTTTACTGCATGTGTCGTTCAGTGAGTACTACTTTTTACTGCATGTGTCGTTCAGTGAGTACTACTTTCTACTGCATGTGTCGTTCAGTGAGCATTTTTTTTTTTTTACTACATGTGTCGCTCAGTCAGCGTTAGGTTTTGCTTTATGAGTGGTCTAATCAGCACTACTTTTTAAATCGCTCAACACTCATTTCTACAGCATGTGTCGTTCCGTTAGGACAATTTTTTTCAAATGTGTGTCGTTAAGTCAGGAAATGTTTTTTTTTTTCGACATGTTGTTTAATTGGCACGGCTTTTTATTTCAAAAGTCACTTTGTCAATGCTACTTTTTTCGCTACGCGTTTTGCTTAATCACTGTTATCTTTTTGCTACATATGTGTTCGTTCAGTCGGCATTCCTTTTTTTACTAGGGTGTGTCGTTCCGCTCTCATTACTTTTTATTGCATGCGTTGTTCATTCAGCACTTCCTGTTTTGTTACAACATGGTAGTTCACTCAATGTTACGTCTTGCTGCAAGAGCTGTTCAGTCAGCAGTACTTTTACATGTATCATTCACTCAGCTCTACTTTTTTACTGCACGTGTTAAACGTCCGACATTCATCTGATGTGTATATCGCAAACAGCGATTACCATTCCTGATGATGCAGAGGGAGGGGAACATCAAGCCCCACACCGAATTCCCAGAACGACATCATGGTAAGATGGGCAGCGAAAAGACTTTTGACTGCTTTATTTTCTGTGCATTCACGGTGAAAATTAATCCCACGTCACTCCTTTCTCATCCACCATATATACAGCCAATACCCGAGTTCGTCTCGCCACCCTGAAGGACTGGCATGGTGTTATTCATAAAGATTAACCTTTCTGCAGTGGGGTTTAAGCGTTAAGTCGTAACAGGCGACTGCGAGTCGTGTATACACTACCACTGAGCTGCACATGAACCCCTTCAGAAGCGCAGGAAACTGGAATGCTGCCTGATGGACAGAGCAACTCGCAAAAACGATGATTTTTTTGTTATTATTAATTTTTTTAAAATTTTTCTCCTGGCAAAAACATAACATATCACATAAATTCATAGCCTTTCACTTCATATCAGCGTACGATTCACACCGTTTATGCTTCAACAGCCATTTTGGCCAGGTACCATAAACAGTTTCCGTACTATGTGTTGATATATTTGTAGGGGGAGATTTAAAAAAAGAATGATTAAATACAGAACAAAAATGGGTGGGGGGGGGGGGGGGGGGGGGGGGGGGGGGGGGGGGGGGGTGGGGGGGGGGGGGGGGGGGGGGGGGGGGGCCAAAAAAAAAACGAAACAGAAACAACAGAGAGAGAGAGAGAGAGAGAGAGAGAGAGAGAGAGAGAGAGAGAGAGAGAGAGGAGAGAGGATAAGGCACCGACAAAGCCACCAGGGGATCCAAACGTGCATGCATGTTAAGTGACACAGAGACGGACTCGTCCCTAAGCTTACATACATGAAGTCCCAAAGTTACACTTCTATTAATGGTACAGTTGCCATTGTTCATGCTGTTTTTGACTTGACTTTACGCTTTTCGCAACTTGCTGTTAAAAGTTATAGCTTGTCTCTAAATAATGTAGAAAGCTTTTCAAAATGGAAGTTTTTTTTTTTCTCGCACATTGCATTTACAGATAAATATTTTCCTAGAAGTAGTATGCAAAAACGATGATCTTTATTTTGTTCATAAAGTCGCCATATCTGCAGATCATATACTGTGTGACATTAGACGTTTGGGAATCATTGATGGTTTGCAGTGCGAGTGGTGTTGGTGACATGCACAGTGGCATGGAATGTTGCGGTGTGAAAAGAATTGGCTGCTGAATGTGGCGCAGATCGCTCTGGTGGGCGGTACCCGAACGGGAAATAAAACTGGCACCAAGAATTTCAGCCAAGCAAAGAACGGGTTCCAATTCTGGTGGCTAATTGAGAAAAGTAAAGACCACCGTATGATTAACCATTTTTTTTTTTCAGTATACTTCAACTCTGAAAGACGCTATCTAGTAAGTATGCATTGAAGACGAAAAGGATTAAAAACATGCAGACGCTGAATCAGTTTGTGGGGTTGTTCAAGGTTGTGCTCCTATCTCTGTCTGTCTGCCTCTGTGTGTGTGTGTGTGTGTGTGTGTGTGTGTGTGTGTGTGTGTGTGTTGTGTGTGTGTGTGTGTTCACACACACACACACACACACGCACGCACACACACCACACACACAACACACACACACACACACACACACACACACACACACACACACATACAAAAATGAACGCCCCTACGTGCTTTTCAAGTGTACCAAAGTGCATGCGTTCTTGCAATAGTCTGTGCATATGGTATTCTTCCCGCCATCCTTTTACCGGCAGGCAATTGAAATGCAATGTGGTTCATCACGTGGGGTCAGCTGCTTGTCTTATACGGCCTGAGATTAAAAGCAGTAAGATAGACCAGATGCTTGGAGATAATTCACACTAAATTGTCTCCTTCAATTACACTCTGCGAAAATCTGTTGAAGGAAGTTACCTCCCCCTCTGAATGGAAAACTGTTTTTACTACACCTCTCTCTCTCTCTCTCTTTCTCTCTCTCTCTGTGTTTTATGTTATTATTATGTTTCTATTCTCAATCTTTCTCTATCAATTTCCGTGTCGCTGTGCCTATGGCTCTGTAACTTTTTGCTTTTCTCTGCTGTCTGTCTGTCTGTCAGTCTGTCTCTCTCTCTATCTCTCACCGAATGTCCCTCTGTTGTCTGTATGTATCTATCTTGCTTCACTTTTTGGAAAAAGAATCCTGAACAAACAAGAGCAACTACACCACACACCGTGGTAAATGACTAGTGTTGCAGACTCCCGGCTGGAAGGTCTTTGGTTCAATTCCCACCACAGTCAGATAGGATTTTTTTTTCTGCCCCGAATGGTTCTTACCCACAGTTGAGTTTGCTGCGGGCTCATTTGGGAAGACTGGGACCACACAGTCGAGTTTCAGCCACTTAATGGATGCGTCTCTGAGAGTGTTGCTCAAATTACATGACCAACACTGCAGGTGTCTGTATCTGTCGGGCCTGGTTGACGCCAGGATAAATCATGAAAGTAACGTAGAGTATATCCCTGTCGTGCAGTCTCATACCGGAATGGAAATACGTAGCATCATCTCCATCCTCCTCATTCTCATCGATCAGCATGACAAGTCTCAAATTCTATGGCCTTTCATGCCCTGCTTTCATGGTGACCTCAGTTTCGATGTTCTCTCCACGTCTGCGGCGCTGGTTTGATCCCGTCGGGATCACCGGTATCGGCGAGTTCAAGGGGCTGTCGCTGGATGGACGTAGTGGCGCCCTCCGGAGGGAGAGCTCATTCACGCCGGATCCGAGACAAAGCAGTTATTGTCGTCAGTAGGGGCTTAGTAGGTGGTGTCCTGCGTATGTTGGATCTGAACAGACACCGCTGACAATCACCGAAACGACTCGGCAGCAGTGCAGTGTCTCCTCCGGTAGGTTGCCTCTTGACGACTTGACATTGGCTGCTTCCTGTGGGTTGCCAATGCCAGGGCTGTGGCGGGTCGGGCCGAGTCGTGGCTGTGGTTGGGGTTGGGAATGAGCGGCGGTGGGTGCAATGCCACTGATGTGGCACAGAAGATGGGACTACAAAACATGAACAACAACAGCAGCAGCAGCTAACTACGACGACAAAGGAGAAGCATATAACCACTTAAAAATCACAGAACTATCTTTCACTGATTCGCATACAAAATAGAAGCAGACTCCGGAGCGCGCAGGTCTCCACCAACCCTGGATCCATCTCTGGGTCAGTTCATAGAATAATCGCCCTCGCCAAGCAAAGTAACAGCAGGTACATACTGAATGAATTTCTTTCCACGTTGTTTTCTTTAATAGGATATGGGAAGTACGAAATGTTCACCAGAAAGTTTTTTTAACGCTTCATGGCGATAACTACTTCTCAAACAGATGTAAACTCAGTACCTCCACACTCCACACTGTTCACGTCGTAAGGGTATTGCCCAGCAGATCCTGAATCACTCCTTTGATTTGGGTCCACAACAAAGATCAGCACACACATGTAATGGGTTCATACTTTTGTTACATTTGATCTTCCCCGCCAGGTTTGATTAAAATCAGTTCAGCACTTTCAGCAGGAAATAAGGAAATGTACGGAGGTAAAAGCATAACTCGGGCGGAGGAACTGAGAAATATCGCCTGGTTTGATCTGCCCGCAGCAAGTCTTGCGCCACCAGCAAATGAAATCAAGAACGGCGACAACGGAAATCGAAAATGACGTCACCCCAAAACTACTTCGGGGTCGCACAGCAACCAATCCAGCAGACCTGTATAATCACGGAACAGGTGATATAAATGGCTCTGTTTTCATGATGGGTTTCAATGGTACTCATATACTTCTAGTAAACATTTTTAGCTTACGATGTATTTGTGGGTGATCCATATCCAGGTTATGTCTCTTACAGATCTGTGTGCTGTCATCTCTTATGATAATAGCCGCATGTAACGCTACGGATAGTTGTCTGTGTACAGAAATACACCACCATCATGGGTTGTCAAATCTGGTAAGTTTGAACCTCATTCAGCGATTACAAACAAGACACCATCTGACCTACGCACCCTACACACACATTATCTCGGAAAAAAGGTTGCAATGCTGACATGTAGATACATCTGATCTATTTCATTTCTCAGGATGATAGCTCCACCGCTCTCTTTCGGTCGGCTGTCAATTGATTCTTCTCATACGCGGAAGCTAGTTTCTTTGTTAAATGGACGCGGAAATAGGAACTTGGGGGTCCAGAATATTGGGGCCGACACACAATTCCCGAGAGCTGCGTTTCATTTCATGTCGGCGTGGGCACATTTTAAGGCTGCCGTTCGGCATTGTGTCTCTCTGTCCGTTTTTTGTTGTTGTTGTTGTTTTGTTTTGTTTTGCTTTGTTTTTTTTTTTTGTTTGTTCCCTTCCCTGTGTGGTCGTGGAGAAGAAAGATATATGTTTGTGTGTGGTGGGAGGGGTGTAAGGGGAAAGGTACGGAAGAAAAGAGAACAATGGAGAAGTGAAGTTGTAGTGTGCTATCAGTGGTGATGTGTTATATCGTCGGTTTTCTTCCAGCCGATCACCTTTCAGCACCGTCAGCATGCAGAAAGGACAATTCTGTAGCAAAATTACCCCCATGAAAAAAAACAACTAAACATGCATATATATATACACATAATCTATCAATTCACGACATAATAGCTATGGTCTCACCATTCTTAAAAGACCCATGCTCAGGATATCATTTCTGACTCCCACTATCTCCAATCCTACCTCGGATTATGAAAAAAAAAAAAAGTAATTCTAAAACAGTGACGCTACAAAAGGAGCTTTCAAAAGCTATAGGCTAATGGCAATGAAACTATCGGGGAAAAAAAAAAGAAAAAAAGAAAAGAAAAGCTGGTGTCCACTATGGACAGTGTTTCCGATCTCACTACTTTGACGTCAGATGACAATGACGCTGTCATGTTACCAACTGGAACAGGAGGAAACGATGAGCACACATTCTACACCAAAGATTAGTGACAGGGATACAGAGGCAGACACAGGAAGGCGCGAGACTAAATAAAGGTATTGAAAGCAGACGGTTTTCATCATTTCCTGGGATGACATTCAACTCAGCCTTGAAGTATATAATAGGATTACCTCTATCGGAATTGTCAGCATCAAGAACTGCAAAAATCTAACAGTCAAAAAGTTGGGTGTTCGTGTATGATCCATTGTCGAGTTTAGTGAGAAGACTGATTAACTGTAGTTAAATTAAAAAATATCCAATCGGTTTTTTGCTATAAACAATTGTAATCGAACAGTCTCATGATCCAACCCATAATGATGAAAATTACCTACTGTGCTAAAAGGAAATTACGGCGTGGTGAAGAACTAAACCTGACGTGTGTATTTAACCCCGATATAATGGTTTTATTGAAGTCAGAGTGGAGACCAAATATAAACTGGCAGGGGCTGGAGAAGGGGAAGGGGGGGGGGGGGGGGGGGGGGGGGGCATAGTTAAGGTAGTTTCATGGCAACGGAAAAGCATATCCATGTTTATCTATCTTTAAATGACGAGAGATACCCACCGTACGTTTGTATGCTCTGACGTAGAATTGAAGATTTAGAGCTATTATAACCGATCAATGACGAAAAACATACAATATGACGTCTGCAATGCAGTAACATCGAGATCCCAAACATGGCCAAATTGTACCAGAAATCGTTCATCATCATCATCATCACCATCATCGTATCAACACCTCATTATGAGAACAATGATAATAATAAAACACAGTAATAATGGTACGAATGATAAACAACACTAATAAATGATGAAAATACTAATGATAATACTAATAATGATTATGATGATGATGATGATAGCAAGAATAACAATAATAATGATGATGATGATAATAATAATAATATAATATGAGGAGGAGGAGGAGGAGGATGATAATCGTAATATGAGAACAAGGAGAGAGAGAGAGAGAGAGAGAGAGAGAGAGAGAGAGAGAGAGAGAGGAGGGAGAGAGAGAGAGAGAGAGAGAGAGTTGTGTATCCGTTTATTATTAACACAATATAGCACACCCATACGCACATACTCACCCACAGACTGGTAAAACACACACACACACAACACACACCACACACACACACACACACACACACCACACACACACACACACAGCGACAATAAACGCAAGAAAATTGGAATCAAAATCAACAGCGTAAAAACGTCAACAACGACAGACAAGAAGCAACAACACTAAACACGGCTGCATAATCAAAAACACACACACACACACACACACACACACACACACACACACACACACACATCCAATACAATGTCAAACAAAATCTTAATACAGCCTTCATTATCATCACCACAATTACCACCACTGTCACCACCTTCCCATCCTCGCCATCTCTAAGAATTAAACAGGGGGGGGGGGGGGGGGGGGGGGGGAATGAAAATGAGGGAAAAAAAAAAAACGACACTTCAAAACAAAAGAGTTCACAAACATGGCAAACAATCAACAACGAAGCTTTCCTCCAGCGTTTCCCCCTAATAATACCCGACAAAGCTATTTCTTGACATTAACGAAGAGAAACAAGCTCGAAGAAACAAAACAGAAGGAGAAGAAGAAGAAGAAGAAGAAGAAAGAAGGCGGAAGAGGATGAGAAGTGGAAGGAAAAGGAGGTATGGGTGGATTAAGTGTCAGAGGACGGACGGGTAATGAAAGAAGGAGGATGTTGGGGGTGGGGGGGGGGGGGGGGGCAGTTAAGAAGGGGAAGGGGAGAGGAGGGGGAAGAAAGTGGAGGAGGCGGCCAATGAAAAATAAAAAGATAATGCTATGAAGAAGAAAGAAAGAAAGAAAGTAAGAGAGAAAGAACGTTTAAAGAGGTAATAGGAGGAAGAGGGGAGGAGGAGGAGGTGGAGGAGGAGGAGGAGGAGAGAAGAAGAAGAAGAGAAGAAGAAGAAGAAGAAGATGATGATGATGATGATGATGATGATGATGATGATGATGATGATACGCAAACGGAGGCATCTTTGATGGCAGAGAAAAGAAACTTGGGATTATGATCGCAGGCAAAAGAGACAGAAAAGACTGTCCAAGAAAAGGTAGACTGCTCTCTCTCTCTCTCTCTCTCTCTCTCTCTCTCTCTCTCTCTCTCTCTCTCTCTCTCTCTCTCTCTCTCTCTCTCTTTTACACCGTGTGGTGTGTGTGTGTATGTGTGTGTGTGTGTGTGTGTGTGTGTGTGTGTGTGTGTGGTGAGAGAGAGAGAGAGAGAGAGAGAGAGAGAGAGAGAGAGAGAGGGAGAGAGATCGAGGGTAGAAGGTGAAATGGGCGGTAAATACACCGTTTGGACAGCAACATGGAAATAGGACACTGGTCTCATATAACATCCCGTAAGTCTACAAAAACGGGTGGACATCTGTTCAGAATCATCTGTCTTGAGGCCACGGTCGTGCGGCTTGCTTTTGCGCAAATGACTGTGACCTTGGCAACACATTGACAGTAGAGGGCTTTGCCCTTCGCTCGATGTTGACTTGCCGCTGCTGCTGTGGCTGTCGTGTGATCTTCGTCATGTTGAACAAGGCCCACGTCAGAATTGGTTAGTTTATTCTGGAAGGGGGAAGGATGGAATCGTGTACATAATCAAGTCTAGGATTTCAGTTGAGTCCGATTCGTCAGTCATTTTTCTACATCATGGTTCTACATCATGGTGTACCAGCCACCAGGGTGCCAGTGGTTCGTGTCGCAGGGGTGTCGTGGGTTTCAATTCCTAACAGAGGGATTCGTTTGTTGGATATTTTGTCATGGGCTGATCCAAAACCCAAAGTTCAATGTGTTCTAGCTAAAATAGAAAGGCTGGCACCACACATTTAAAATTCTGCGTCTCCGAGACAGCTGCTCAAATTCTTCACCAACACAACAGGTGTCTGTATCTCGCAGGGCCTGGCTGCCGCCAGGACAAATAGTATGAAAGGAGTATTGCCTTGTCATGCCATCTCAGTTCATAGTGGAACTCAACAACATCATCTTCATCATTCTCATCCACAGTGATCATCGTTTCAAAAAATCTAAGTCTGGCAGTTCATGCCTTGCTCACTTGATGACCTTGTTTTGATGTCATGTCCTTTGTTTGCGCCTCTGTTGTGCTTACGTTATAAAGTCGTCGCTACTGGCAGTATGAGTCCTGTAGAACACAGCGAAAAGGATTTCTTTGAAATAAAAATAAGCCTTCAAATGACATCAGTAGAGAAGCTTGGTTTGAGCATTTCTTAAATACTTCTGACAAAAAATAATAAAGGTATGTTATAGTTTAATCATAATGAGAGAGAGAGAGAGAGAGAGAGAGAGAGAGAGAGAGAGAGAGAGAGAGAGAGAGAGAGAGAGAGAGAGAGAGAGAGAGAGAGAAACAAAAGAAAACAAAGCAAAATAAAAGCACACACACACACACACACACACACACACACACACACACACACACACACACACTCACACTCCCCCATCCGCCATACCCCACCCACAACTCAACTTCCAGTTAAACACACAATTTTCTTTTAAGCTGTTTTTTCCGTCCAATATCAACAGGCCTAAAAGAGCACACAAACACCGCGCGCGCGCGCGCGCGCGCACTCACTCACACAACACACACACACACACACACACACACACGCGCGCGCGCGCGCGCGCGCATGCGCATGTACGTCCACACACATACACACAAACACATACACACGCATGCACACCCACATGGACACATACACATGCTCTCACACACTTATACACACATGTGCGAACACACACGCACGCTTAGAGAGAGAGAGAGAGAGAGAGAGAGAGAGAGAGAGAGAGAGAGAGAGAGAGAGAGAGAGAGAGAGAGAGAGGCAGACAGACAGTCCAGACAGAGAGAGAGAGAGAGAGAGGGAGAGAGAGAGAGAGAGAGAGAGAGACAGAGAGAGAGAGAATCCAAGCCTCCACGTCTTTATCCGCTGTGATCAGATCACAGCGTTAAACCTGTAACAAAACTTAGTCAGACCCAGAATATGAGTGAGCCTGCCCGACAAACAGAATTAGACCGACAAAAAACAAATACATACAAACACAAACAAAGAATCCGGACGATCATTTCATTTACTTCACTTTCCTGCTGTGACTGCAGAGTCAGCCATGTTACACACACACACACACACACACACACACACACACACACACACACACACACACACACACACACACACACACAGCCAGCCAAAGACGCCTAGAAAGACAAAGAACCCAGACGACCTTTCACCCTTCAGGTTCCGCTGTGGCCGCGGCAGGAGGCAGATTTGCAGGAACTGACAAGCAGCAGAACACCCTGCGGGGGAACAGGTACCGGTCATGATAAGCGTCTGGGAGTCGTCGACTCCGTTCTGGTTCCATTCGGACTGGAGCTGAGTTGACACGTCTGGAACTTTTAAATGACTCACAGGGTGATGCCTTTATTACTATTATGATTGTTGTTGTTGTTATCATTATTATTATTGTTATTATCATCATAATTATTATCATTACTATCTTGTTATTATAATTATTGTTGTTGTTATCATCATATTTTTTTCATAATTGTTGTTCTTATTGGTCATGATTATTACTCATTAATACTTTCGCCGTTGCTATTGTTGTGAGGAAGAGCGAGAAAGGGTAGGATGGGAGATGGGTCGGGAATCTCTTTAAATCCTCTCTCTCTTTGTTCTGAATCTCTCTCTCTCCTATCGTCTCTCTCTCCTCTCCTCTCTCTCCCCCTCTCTCCTCTCTCTCTCTCCTCCTTCTCCCTCTCTTCCCTCTCTCTCCTCTCTCGTCTCCGTGTCTGGTGTATACTGTGTGTATACGAGAGTGCACATACGAGTTGATGTGTGTTCTGCATGCATGCAGTCATGGATGTGTGTTGTGTGTGTGTGTGTGTGTGTGTGTGTGTGTGTGTGTGTGTGTGTGTGTGTGTGAGTTGTGTGTGTGGTGCGTGTGCGTGTTCATGCAGGCATGCCAGGCATCTCTCTCTCTCTCTCTGTGTGTGTGTGTGTGTGTGTGTGGTGTGTGTGGTGTGTGTGTGTGTGTGGAGAGAGAGAGAAGGAGAGAGAGTGAGTGTGTGTGTGTGTGTGTGGTGTGTGTGTGTGTTGTGTGTGTGTGTTTGTGTGTGTGTGTGCGTGCGTGCTGCGTGCGTGCGTCGTGCGTACGTGCGTGTGTGTGTGTGTGTGTTTGGTGTGTGGTGTGTGTGTGTTGTGTGTTTGTGTGTGGTGTGTATGTGTGTGTGTGTGTGTGTGTGCTTTGCTGTCTCTC
>JADBJO010024655.1:0-5000 GCA_016801955.1 Conus betulinus
TGAGAAACGTGGGTCACGGCTCGGCTCTCACCTGCAGTCCCTCTCCTTCAAATCCGAAAGACATGTGAGGATGGTAAGGCAGTCTGCAGCCTCATTTCCCGTCATCATTGCTGTAACAACACAGGTGGGTACAGACATGTGAGGATGGTAAGGCAGTCTGCAGCCTCATTTCCCGTCATCATTGCTGTAACAACAAGGTGGGTACAGACATGTGAGGATGGTAAGGCAGTCTGCAGCCTCATTCCCGTCATCATTGCTGTAACAACAAGGTGGGTACAGACATGTGAGTATGGTAAGGCAGTCTGCAGCCTCATTTCCCGTCATCATTGCTGTAACAACAAGGTGGGTACAGACATGTGTGGATGGTAAGGCAGTCTGCAGCCTCATTTCCCGTCATCATTGCTGTAACAACAAGGTGGGTACAGACATGTGTGGATGGTAAGGCAGTCTGCAGCCTCATTTCCCGTCATCATTGCTGTAACAACAAGGTGGGTACAGACATGTGAGGATGGTAAGGCAGTCTGCAGCCTCATTTCCCGTCATCATTGCTGTAACAACAAGGTGGGTACAGACATGTGAGGATGGTAAGGCAGTCTGCAGCCTCATTTCCCGTCATCATTGCTGTAACAACAAGGTGGGTACAGACATGTGAGGATGGTAAGGCAGTCTGCAGCCTCATTTCCCGTCATCATTGCTGTAACAAGAAGGTAGGTTGATGTAAAGGCTACGTCACACGCACAACATCAACGTAACGTCACATGCTCAACATGAAACAAAGGCAGTGTTACACGGACAACACAAAACAAGAGGATGCAACACGTCTAACACGAAACTAAGGAACCATAACATAACATCACACACATGAAAAGAAACGCTGGCAACGTCTCACACGCATGACTTTAAACAAAGGGAATATCACGCTCATGAAACGAAAGAAAAAAAAAAGATAATGCCAGTTGCCACACGCAAAACACCATAACGAAGGCAAGGTCGCACACTAAAACGAACCAAAGGCAATGTGACACACACAGGGGAATTGTCTTTATGTATGAACGTCATGCAGGCAAGCCCCACGCATAACACACACTAATGCACTAACACAGGTACATACGCACGCACGCACGCGCGCGCACATATATGCACATACACACGCGCGCGCGCGCACGCACGCACGTTCACACAAACGCGCGCGCGTAATACAAATCAGAAACAAATTGTGAACTCAACAACTGAAACAGAAATGATCGGTCATTCGCGTACAACCAAACAGATGCGATGTCACCCGCACAACTCGAGACAAAGAAAATGTCCTCATACCCAACACGAAATGAAGGTACATGAGACAAAACAAAGGCAACGTCACACGCATAGCATTCAAGTGCAGTGTCATGCGCATAACACACACACACACACACACACACACACACACACAAAACTGGTAATGTTATACACATGAAATGAAACATACACAATGCCACAGGCATAAAATGGTGCAGTGGCAATATGACATACATAAACAAAACAAGGGACATACCACATGGCCGGCACACCCTGCCATCGGTGTACCCCTCACTCATTCAGTCACGCTGTCGTGAGTTCGCTCACGGCGGGTGCACACTGAATCCAGTTCTCAACCAACAGCTGCGCTGAAGAAGTCGGCCGGATTGCCGACGAAAGCTACGCACACCGTGATAGCCTTCTTTAACTGAGTGACCTGTTCAGTCTGGTAGCCATTATAAATACCACATGCTAACATAACAGTACAGCAACGTCACACGCATAACATAAAAAAAAGGCCGATGTCACGCGCCGTGAAACGAAACAAACGCACCCGCCACACGCATAAAACAAAACAAAGACAACGTCACAGGCAGAACACAAAACGAAAGCGCTGTTGGCTTTCCTGTTCTTTTCTCTTGTGTTATTTTGTCGACCGTTTTCTTTCTTTCAGTTAAAAACTGGCGTTCAGAAAGTACCAAGTCTTGTGACTTTGTTGGGCTTATCTGAGTATGCCACTTCCAGATCAATATCCAAGTGCTGATTGCAGTTGCATCACACTGGGAAAGGAATGAAAAACTTAGGGTTCGGTGGACTGGGGTCGGTGTGGGATTCGGGGGGAGGGGTGGGGGTTAGTAATAGTAATACTTTTAAACGTATTTTGGATGATGATTCTATATGCACGAACTATAGCGTTGTCTCCAAAATGTACACCCCACCCCATCCCCACCCCCACAAAAAATCTAAACAAAAAAGTAACAGTACGGCACAGAACCAAGATTTCACACGATTTGAACAGGGTCCCATCCGTGGGACTGTAAAAACAAAAACAAACCAAAAGAAAAGTCACAAATATCCATGCGTGACCCGGTATAACCATAATGCAGGATGTATCTCAGCGCAAACATATCAATAAGCCAGCTGAGGGACCAACAAAATACATTTTGAAAAACATGTATGACATAGAAAGCGACCGACTGTAGCGCCAGCATGCAGCTCTTCAGTCGGCGCCACCAAGGTAAGCAGCTCATTCTGAAAAGCGAGAGCGTGGCTTGAAAAGTGCTTTGGTATGGCCTCTAACGTAGAATTGGAGTTATATAAGAACTCTTCATAATAATCATTATGACAGTAATAATAATAATGATGATGATGATGATGATGATGATGTTGATGATGATGATGATGATAATGATAACAATAACAATAAGAACAAGAATAATGATAATGATGATAATGATGATAATAAAAATATTATAATAATGATGATAATGAAAACAACAACAATAATAATGATAAGAATGATGATGACAATAACAACGATAATGATAAGAAGAACTACAACAACAATGATAATAATAACACAACAACAACAACGACAACAAGAACAACATCGATAACAATAATGGTAATAATAACACTGAAACGCAGGAGTAAGACACAGGACTGATTCCAAGGTCCAGGGTTCCATTTCCACCCGACACCCCCAGGCTTCAAGAGATAGATTTCCTCTTCGACGTCGACGTCCGTGCAGACTCCAATCCTTCGGACGTGACTATAAACTGAAATCTTGCTGCGTGAGCGCATGCATAAAATCTATTCTACGCTCGTTTAAATCCCTCTCCACCTTCCTGAGGAGAATAGGCGATAGTGAGCCGATAGAACGGATGACACGAAAAAGAAAAAAAAAAACAAGCACACACTGATATTGTGTAAAGACATCCCCGAATACGGAATGCAGCTACTGTAACTGTGGGTTTTTTTTTTTAAATCGCATATGCCAAAAAAAAAAAAAGAAAAAAAAAAAAATTACCAATGGTGAACCTCGGAGTGTTATTAGCGAGGAAAGAAGAAAGAAAGGATACTAACGCATTCCATTCGTTACCCTGTCTTCTGAACGTACGTATTTCATTTTTTAAAATGTAGCATTGACTGGAATACAGATAAAAATGTTTCATTATGGCTAATAATTTCAAAGGTTGTATTTATAAGATGTGTTATTGAACAATCCATTCTGGTAGTTTTATCCCATTTTGGGTGGTAAACAAAATGTTTAAATAAAAGTAATTAACCATCACATTTGGGTGGAAGAAAAAATGTTTAAGTAAAAGTAATTAACCATCACATTTGGGTGGAAGAAAAATGTTTAAGTAAAAGTAATTAACTATCACATTATGGTGGTAGAGAAAATGTTTAGGTAAAAGTAACTATCACATTTGAGTGGTAGAGAAAATGTTTAAGTTAAAGTAACTAACCATCACATTTGAGTGGTAGAGAAAATGTTTAAGTGTGGAAATAACGTACACATTTACCTGGTGCGGGCGGATGCAATCAATTGAAAAGACATTGTATGACATTATTAATTTCATAAACATCGCACATTACACACAGTTTTTCTTTCCGTTACAACTCTTCATTGTCGCCGATTCTGAAATGGCACTCTCTATCTGAAACTGAAGCATTTCTTCTGGCGGAAATAGTTCTGTCAAACAATCAAAGGAGATCCCTATCTCCAAATGGTTTGTACGAAGTGTACGCGTCGCTTACAGATCTTCTTGTCATTGCTGTAAGTACCGGTCTTTCTTTTGTGATTGACTTTAAAGAAGTCTAACTGAAAAAGTTGTATTGCTTGTATTCATCCAAGCAGAAATGGGCCCATGTCATTTCAAACCGATTTGACGTCTTTCGATCAGTGCAAAATACAAAGATATTGTTGTTTTATGCATTTTCCAGGACATATGTACCAGTAATACCGATATATCTTCATAAATTTTCAGTGTATATCAAGCTGCACACTTTTGTATCCAAAGCGTGGTATTTTGAAGCTTTGTCTGGACTGAGATCAGAAAAGTATCCTTACACATACAGAGAGAGAGAGAGAGAGAGAGAGAGAGAGAGAGAGGGAGAGAGAGAATATTAGGTGTGGAACGTTTTGTAAATGTCACTTTGAGCAACAATTTCAAATTTGTTAACAGCAGTATTTCACACAACTGCAATGAATCCCAAGACCATGGCTCAGTCGTGTGTACATGACACTGGATGAAATTCATTTTCTTCATAGCCCAATAGCCCAGTCCAGTCTACAATATTGATTTTATAACAGGGCCCTTGCAGTCTATTTGACCACGGTTACTTGCATTTTTTTTTTATGATTTAATAAAATAAAAAAATAAAAAAAAAACCCGTTGTTCAAGCAAAATGCCCTCCACACTATCTCCAGTTTCTTCCATCAAATTCATGTGACCAGGTGACCAAGATGTAGCCAGGTAAAAAAAAAATAAATAAATAAATAAAAAAATACCAACCTGCCAAACACAGGACGAAGAGTACAGAGTATAGCATCTTCATGTTGTAGCCTTTCTTTGTTTTGCTCTCTCTCTCTCTCTCTCTCTGTCTCGCTCTTTCCTTTTCTTTTCTTCTTACTGTCCACACCACTGGCAAGGGGATATACAAACACCGGCGCCAGTTGTTGCCTCTGAGAATAGATGAAACACAACGATTCACTC
>JADBJO010024655.1:10000-24867 GCA_016801955.1 Conus betulinus
CTAACTACAGGTCCTGAAAGAAGAACAACATCATCTGCTGACAAGATGATAAATAGTTCAAAAGTCTCGGGCACGAACATAACACCATGCCTACTATTCTGATGACTTCGAGAGCTAATTTATATATTAGTAACGAAAACCAAATCGGACTACAGATATCATCCCGTTTAAAGACAGAAGAACTCCGTAAGCCACACCGCACACACTCTTTCACACTAACGTACATACTTTTCACACGTCGATCTAGTTTACCTCTAATTCCATTCTTTAATAATACTGGCCAATAAAGGTTCCTGTTAACAGTATAAGACATGAACATGAAGTTTACAATTGTGACAAGGACTACAAGAACAAAAGGAAGGACTAGGATAACCAGAAGAAAATAAACAGGGACGAACACGACGACAGCGGAAAGAACTGGAACAAGGATAATGAGAAGAAAAAAAAAAAAGAAAAAAAGAACCAGAACGAAAGCAGGAAAAACGACAAGAAGAACAAAAAGAGGAAGAAAAGAGGCCACAAGAATGACAAGAACAGGGACAAGGACGACAAACACATAACCAAATCAAGGACAACAAAAACCAAAAGAACAGGGACAAGGACAACATGAACAGAAGACTCATGGACAACAAAAAATAAAAAAAAAACCCAAGGACAATGACAACAAGAACAAAAGAGTCATGGACAACAAAAAATCAAAAGAACAGGGGCTAGGACAACAAGCACAAAACCAATCAAAGACAACAAGAACAAAAGACTCATGGACAACAAAAACCAAAAGAACAGGGACAAGGACAAAAAAAAGACGAACAGGGACAAGGTCACTGGAAAAAAAAGAATGGGAACAACGACAACCAGAACCAAACCATCAGGGTCAAGGAAGCTTAGAACAAAAAGAAAAAAAGGACAAGGACAAGAACAAGATCATCAAGGACAAGAAGAACGAAATTAAGGACACGAACGACGAGAACAAAATAAGGACAATGGCAGCGAGAACAAGCCAACAAGGAAAAGAAGATAGATAGGAAGATACATATATATATATATATATATATATAGAGAGAGAGAGAGAGAGAGAGAGAGAGAGAGAGAGAGAGAGAGAGAGAGAGATGGATAGATAGATGGATAGATAGACAGATGGATAGATAGATAGACAGATGGATAGATAGATAGGTGGATGGATGGATAGATAATTAGATAGATAGATAGACAGATGGATAGAGAGACAGACAGAAAGATGGCTACAGATAGATAGATTGATAGATAGATAGATAGATAGATAGATAGATAGATAGATAGATAGATGGATGGATGGATAGATAGATACTGAACGGGTGGGGGAGAACAGAGACAACAGAAATACGGACGACGAAGAGAGAAAAACGACACGGAAAAGGGTAACAAGAGGAAAACGAAAACAAAAACAAAAACAACACACACACACACACACACACACACACACACACACACACACACACACACACACGATCAAACAACAAAGACGCCGAGAACGAACAACAACACAGACTGTGGCGACGACAAGAAAATCAACGAGGACAATAACAACATGGAGACAGTCGAGGACAACAAGCACAAAAAAAAAAAGGGGGGGGGGGGGGGGGGGGCAAATACAAAAAGTAACAAGATGCAAAGCATTTAACCGTACTCCTAGTTTATCTTGAATACAAGTACTTTCTGAGATATTCCATAAAGAAGAAAACCGTATGGGGCCATTATAGCCGTTAGTAACGGCTATTCTGGTAAAATAAAACATAGGGCATCATCCGTGACCTATAATGAACATATCTACAAATTTTCAGTGACTGGAGCGAGTGGAATACATTTTGACCACGGACAGACACACAGACAGCATTTTTTTCGTTCCCATTGTAAAGTACTCCCTGTTCTAAAAGAACTGGGCGTACAAAAATGACGACAGCAACTACAATAGCAATGACGAGAAGGGGGGAAAAAAAAAACACGAAAATGGTGAAAACACACAAGACAAGAGAGAAAAAAAAAGAGATAAGCACAAAATCAAAAACCACAACGATAAGGATACGAATAAAATCATAAACGAGAACATGGCAAAAAAAGAAGACTCATCAAGGACAACATTAAGGATCAAAATGTTAAGGACAAAAGTAAAAAACCAAAAGATAAAGGGACAAAAAAAAAAAGACGAAGACAGGAACAACAACAAAAGTAAAATCAAAAGGTGTACATGTGTGTGTGTGTGTGTGTGTGTGTGTGTGTGTGTGTGTGTGTGTGTGTGTGTGTGTGTGTGTGTGTGATAAAGCGTTTTTTTTTGCGGAACGGGAATACCCCATATTTTTGCAGTGGCATCAGATCTTCAGTTCCAATAATCCATATTCAAGAACAAAAAAAAAAAAAAAAAGGGGGGGGGGGGGGGGGGGGGACGGCGGAGGGGCGGGGGGGGGGGGGGGGGGGGGGGGGGCTATTCATATTACAAAGTCCTCACCAGTTTCTCTCGATCCGACATGGATTTCATAGACCCCAACATCAATGACTAAACACAAAAGAAAAACTGTAGGAAAACTTTGTAGACACAGTGTGTTGGCGTTGTGTGTAGGTTCATGAAAGTGTGAACACATGACTGACATTTTCCCGCATTGTGCTCCAATCACAGGCGAAATGATTTTTTCTTCTTTTTGAGTTTACTGAAGTAAAATTTCGTGACAGCGCAGTGGAAAGTCAGCATTATCATAGGGTTTACGGGTGAGTAGTTTAAACGAGGGAAGTGGCCACATACTCTCTCTCTCTCTCTCTCTCTCTCTCTCTCTGTTTGTCCCTCTCCTCTCTCTCTCTCTCTCTCTCTCTCTCTCTCTCCTCTCTCTCTCTCTCTCTCTCTCTATCTCTCCCTGCCCCTCTCTTTCTCTCTCAACTCCTTATTTTAACGTGTCTATCTATCTGTCTCTCGCTCTCTCTGTCTCTGTCTCTGTCTGTCTGACTCTCTCTCTCTCTCTCTCTCTCTCTCTCTCTCTCTCTCTCTCTCGATGTGTGTGTGTGTGTGTTGTGTGTGTGTGTGTGTGTGTGTGTGTGTGTTGTGTGTGTGTGTGTGTGTGTGTGTGTCCAGCACTGAGATTTTTTTTTTCCATTAAATCTGGAAAGGGCATTTAAGTTAAGAGAAGTTGCAACGTCTTGGGAATATACTTGATTTGTTTTTTGTCCCCATTCCGTTTTTGTTTGTTTGTTTGTTTGTTTTTTTTAATGGTTGTTGGTACTTGTAATGTTTTTCTTTTTTCTGTATGTATTCTTGTTCCGTTTTGTCTTTGATAAATAGCGTATGTGATGGTAACACGTCCTTTCATAAGGGGCCATGGTCTATTGTGAATAAATTCATCTCTCTCTCTCTCTCTCTCTCTCTCTCTCTCTCTCTCTCTCTCTCTCTCTCTCTCTCTCTCTCTCTCTCTGCCTGCCAGCCTGCCTGTCTGTCTGCCTGTCTGCCGGACTGTCTGTCTGTCTGTCTGTCTCTCTGTCTGTCTCTCTCTCTCTCTCTCTCTCGTCTCTCTCTCTCTCTCTCTAACGCAGTGACAGTCCTGAAATGGGACAGAGTGGTCGGCTGGGCGACTACGAAACTAAACTGAAAACCGGTGTGAAGAAGAACACTACTTGGTTCTCAGCAAACGTACTCGTGATTTATTCAATACGCATCATTTGAAATGCATTCAGATCTTTGAAAGCGATAGCCCTACACCCATCCATCACTAGCCCCCTCCTTCTCCTCTGGCCCCCTGGCGTGTTCTCCCCTCTCACTCACCCTGCCTCTCTCTTGACATACACACACACACAGACATAGAATCATACCGCAGAAACTGAAGTTTACCTTGACCTCTTGTCTGTTAACGCATTTACAGACTGACCGTGCAATGTCTGACGGTTTTCACAGAGTCCACTCATGGGAGGGGAGGGTTTGGGTGTGGGAGGGGAAGGGGGGGGGGGAGGGTTGGGGGGTTTGGGGGTGGGGGGTGGGGAGCAAATATCAATACGTTTGCAGAGTGACCGTACGAAGCTGACCTGATATTTGTGAGTTTTTCAATGACCCATTGTTTTGTTTCTACATTACTCTGTTCTGGGTGGGTACGTTGACTTCTCTGTCTGTCTGTCTGTCTGTGTCTGTCTGTCTCTCTCTCTCTCTCTCTCCTCTCTCTCTCTCTCTCTCTCTCTCTCTCTCTCTCTCTCTCTCTCTAAGTGGTTGGGGTGTTTTTTTCTGCCATTCATCGTGATGATAATAATCACGAAGAAAGTGAATTCATTTCTTTTGCAATACCTAAAAACCTGGAAGAATTCAGAAACACATCCTCAGTGTGTGTGTGTGTGTGTGTGTGTGTGTGTGTGTGTGTGTGTGTGTGTGTGTGTGTGTGTGTGTGAGAGAGAGAGAGAGAGAGAGAGAGAGAGAGAGGAGAGAGAGAGAGAGAGAGAGAGAGAGAGATTAAATCAGTTGCATCATCTTTTCGCAACTTTTGTTCGCTTTTCATGTTGCATTGGCATCTTTCTACCCTCAAGGTGCATATAAGGGGAATCCCTGGCAACAACAAAAAAGCAATGCCTACAGCACACATGCGATGAATGCACACCACTCGAGAACGAAGAGCAAAGGGCAAATGGGACGAACGGAGGAGAGAGAAATGTAGATTCAGTTACACACACACACACACACACACACACACACACACACACACACACACACGAAGGATATTCTCTCTTGAAAAGAGCCTCTTTTGAAAAATTTGAAGAATACTACAAAGAGAAAGTGTTCTCCCCCGAATACACAAACCCGACTCTTCTATACTTTGTTGTACGAACTCTCGAGCAAGTAATCTTTTAAAAGGGGCTTTCTCAGTAAATCCAGTAAACCGTAATACAAAACATAGGATTATATCCAAGACACAGTAAACAAGTTCTCTCCTTATTATTTTGGTTGAAAATATATGCATTCAGAACAAAATATGTCAAGAATATTCCAGTGCTTGCGACGTCCTTGATAATTGTACAACAACACACGTTCTATACTTTTGCCCCCACTTTGATTCCGATTTTTGTCAGAATTTAGAAAGGATGCTTCAAAGTGCATATTCCAGGATGCCATGTCTGATTGTCTCTTTTAAATTTTGTACGAATTCTTATGTTAAGCCCAGTTGGTTCAATCCTGTAATTGCTGTTTGATGATCTTATTTTGTACAGTTGTTTGTTTTTACTTTTGATGTCTTTTTCTTTTTTCTTTACTTTTTTTTTGTACAGTTTAATTCTTACTTAGAGTTTCTCCATCACACACACACACACACACACACACACACACACACACACACACACACACACACACACACACGCGGGCGCGCACTCACGCACGCACGCAGCACGACACACTCAAACACACACACAGAGGCACACACACACACACACACACACACACACACACACACACACACACACACACACACACCTTGTCTAATATCACATCTAGTGAAAAGACGTTAAATTGAAACACAACAACAACAACAACAACAACAACAACACACACACACACACACACACACACACACACACACACACACACACACACCTTGTCTAATATCACATTTAGTGAAAAGACGTTAAATTGAAGAAGAAAGAAGAAGAAGAAAGAGAAGAAGAAGAAGAGAAGAAGAAGAAGAAGAACAACAACAACAACAACAACAACAAACAACAACAACACACACACACACACACACACACACACACACACACACACACACCTTGTCTAATATCACATTTAGTGAAAAGACGTTAAATTGAAGAAGAAGAAGAAGAAGAAGAACAACAACAACAACAACAGCAACAACAACAACAACAACAACAACAACAACAACAACAACACACACACACACACACACACACACACACACACACACACACACACACCTTGTCTAATATCACATTTAGTGAAAAGACGTTAAATTGAAGAAGAAGAAGAAGAAGAAGAAGAAGAAGAACAAGAAGAAGAAGAGAAGAAGAAGAAGAAGAAGAAGAAGAACAACAACAACAACAACAACAACAACAACACACACACACACACACACACACACACACACACACACACACATACACACACACACATGCACGAGGGAGAGTGGAGGGGAAAGGTGAATTAACAAACAAATAAAATAAGAAAAAAGATCTGAGCTGCCCTGCTTTGAACCGAGTCATTCCGAAACGTCTGCCTACACTGCACCACAATTTCTCGCCTTCTTTTATTTTATTTTTGTTTTTTTTTTTTCACGCGTAAACGTTTTCAGTGCGCTTTTTTTTGTTAGTGCAATAGCATGGGAACGTGCGAAGGCTTCCTTCTCAAACACTCTTCATGCCTGCTTTTACCTGCCGTGAAAAATTCAACCCACTTACCTTTGACTTGAGTTTGTCGTGTCTGACACGTCGCTGACGTCTTTAATTTCAAAAGTGCGTCATCGAAACTGTGATGTGTTGTCTTATTTTACGTAGTATACAAAGTTTTTTCTTATACTTGGCGAATGGACTTAGGATCTTCCTTGATTTTCGCCCGTTTCCGATTAATTTGACAAAAAGGTAAAATGTACATGCGCATACCTCAATTTTTTGTTTAATTTGTAACTGTTGAAGTAAAAAAAAAAAAACAAACAAAACCCTGTTTAATCAACTTCACCTTGATTCACATGCATGGTATAAATGACAAACTATTATGATCTTCTTACTTGGCTACATTTGACGAGGTACATCTATTTAGGGTCTATTTTGATTTTATATTGAGTAGTATATCACACTATCACATTTCCAACTCAGCTCGGTAGAATGTCATTAATAAAAGTTCGAACCTTCATTGAATTGAACTTTTGATATTTATTGCAGTATTTCTCTTTTTTTTTTTCTTTTTTTTTCTTTTTTTTTTTTTTTTTTTTTTTTTGTCTTTTTTTTTTTTTTTTCTTTTTTTTTTTTTTTTTTTTTTTTTTTTTTTTTTTTTTTTGTAACAATAATATTTCATATCTCTACGAACTAGCTACTGCACGTTATATTTTCAAAGAGTTGGTCAATGTTGTGATTTTGAAAACATCGCTGAAAAGGTTAATTGCAGCATCACAACCATCACCATTTGGTGACCTGTTCATGCCAGGGATGATTGGAAAAATCTCAGCAATAATTATCATTCTGCCAAATTCGGCCAGTGTAACTTCCGAGAAAATGCCAATGGTAAAGTTCACCACTTCACTTACGAACACACACACACACACACACACACACACACACACGCTGTACAGTTACATAGGGTCACTTGTTGACATACGTGAGCCGTAAAAAAAGAAGAAGGTAGGTAACTTGTTAGGTAATGGATATTGTGAAATAGGTTCTAACCATGTCCTACAATGGACCCATAATGAACTTGACTGTCATTATAGCGACGACAAAAAAAAAAAAAATTACCATTCCGTGCTGGCCATAGGAGCAGTTAACTATTAGAGATTTACCGTGTGTAGATCACAGCATTGTAGATGGCGCCTATCCCACTTTTCCACCGCCTTTAACCTTTCCTGTACTGAATCAAATACCCATTACCGCTGGGCGGACAGGCAGGGTTTTCAAGCCATGAAAAACGGACCCTTCGATAGGTTCGAACTACCAACCGTTAGCTCCGCAATTATGCTCAAATTGTTGAAGACTGCATTACTCGTTTTAGATGTTTTTTGCTTCTCCGTGCAATGACCAGTCTTATTTCCAGCTCTCCCATGTACAAGTACAAAAAAATAAAGGAGTTATTAACGACCGTTGATAGCTTCAAGTCTGTTTTACAAGCTCCTTGTGTGGCCTGTGATATGTTGTATAGTTTTCTGAACATAAATCCTTAGACTTCAAGCCCGTATTGTTGCTACTGTTGTTGTTACCATAGTGAGTGGGTAGATCTTGAATCAATACACATCAGCTGTTCGTTTTTATGGTCGTTATCATTCAAAGGGGAGGGGGGGGGGGGGGGGGGGGGGTCCCGAGTTTCATCAGGCTGATTTTCTCTTTTTTTTTTTTTTTTTTTTTTTTTTTTTTTTTTTTTTTTGGCTGACCTGTGACTTTTGACCTTTAACACTGTGTGAATTTTGTGTACTATACTTTTCCAACGCTGAACGAAGCAGTGTAGCGTCAAAGGGAGGTAATTTAATTCATGAAAGTAAACAACGCAGCTTTCAAATTCAAGTGCGTCTCGGTGAGCCAGGAGTCAACAACGACTATCACCAATTTTTGACCAGCGACTCGCATGAATTTTGTTGGAACGTCTGAACACGCCTTTCAGAGTATTTCATTTAATGTTCTTCTTCCATCTTTAATCGTCACGGTCCTCGGCCAGGAAGACCGGCTTGAGACAGACTCAAGACGAGATGAATTATTCACGTTTTAGGCCATAGCCCCTCGTGAAGGGGCTTGCAAGTGGATTACAGTCATCTTAGCACCCGAGCAACTGCACGCGAGCATAACTAACTAACACCAATTAGGAATACTACTTTATGACAGAAGATATGAACGCAACTTGAATGATTTGAGTAAATAAACTGACATATTTTTGAACAGTTTGCTCATGAGCACATGCCTGAAGTGCCAGTCTAAACTGACTTGGGAATTATAAAACTTGAACGGTGTACACTGAGCTCTTCTTGATTCACGCACAACCGGGCAACACGTACAGCACAAAAGCACTTATTTTGTGTATCCTTTCTGTAATATAAAGTTGGTATATCAAACCTGCTTCGCTATGAGAACGATGACGGTGATGATGCTCGGCAATTTCAGAAATATCAACCTGAATCTTGTCCAGTATCAGCAGTAGGTTTGAACATCAGGTACGGTGCAAAAGGACCTGTAAAAGATCAATCGTCCACTGTTGTCCACATGAAAATTCCATTCCAGCCACATGCACAAAATCAGTCTGTATCTAAAGACTGAGAAAATCGCCGGTCGCATCAACGCCTTGATTCAACCAAACATGTAACCAAATCCACACAGATACAAATGACAACGAAACGTTTGAGACCCAGTTTCTTACGCCACGTTCATCTAATTCGAAAAAAAAAAAAATTTAAAAGGGAAGGAAAGACTCACGCACACAAAAATGAAAAACGCCGATCTGAACGACCCCGACGAGATTCGAACTCGCAATCTTCTGATCCGAAGTCAGACGCCTTATCCATTAGGCCACGGGGCCGACACATTTAATGCTGATAATACAATATATATATAAGCATTAATTTCATCTTAAGCCTTACCATTTTCTTACATGCATGTTTGTTTTGATTAGTGTGATTAAATTAGGACAAATCAGCCAGTCCAAAATACATAAAATTGTACAATATTTGATATTCACTGAGCTTTTTTTTAACCTTTTTGATTTTTTTTTTTTTTTTTGCTTCCACAAGCAGTCCACATAATAAATCTAATCTTAAAAAAAAGATAAACGCTCATAATAACTGCTCATTCGTTGTTACTGCACATTTACAAATTAATACGATGTTACATTCGAATTTGAATAAAACGTGTACTAATATTCCTTTCGAAGGGATTGCCGATTTAACATTTAAAATTACAGCTTTGCAATCATGGCGGAACACAATCCCACTTGCAATCCGATGCAGCCGTTGCTTTTGCAGGTAAGTTTGTGTGAAGCGTTTCCGTACGTCCTTAGTTGTGCTTCTTTTTGCCTGCATGATGTCCTAACGACATAGATATCACTTCAAATCTATGCATCAGCTTCGATTTAGTCAAAAAGACATCTCAGTAACAAGGACGGTTGGACTCAAGTTGACTGAAGGTTTCAGGTTTGCATGGTAACAGCACACGGCATGCCTGGAGCTGCAGCCGTTTTTTGATTTGATAAGTTGTTGCCGATCACAGTTTACTCTCCTGCACCGTAGATCAACTTGGTTGTCAAAACTTTCTTGAATATGCCTGCACAGTCAGGAATATCCACACCTAGCAGAACGCTAATACTTAAACTGACAAATCTGAGGCCGTCCAGCTCAGAAAAACACAATTGTGATCAACTGCAAATAGAATACCCCCAGGGTTTCACCTATGATGTGAAAATCTCGAAGGCCGTCCCCAAAACCCAAAAAGGAAGGTAGCGTGATAGACTATACTGAAGAATATACTGAAGAAAATCATTGACAGCAAGGTTGCAGTGGGAAGAACTAACACAAACCCAAACTCCTCATCAAAGAAGTAATCAGCTTAGCAAATCTGGTGCAGAACTAATTATCAGTAAAGTTTTTCCCCAACCACCATCAGGGACTGGAAAGAGCAGTCTGAAATAGCAGTGGCAGCATGCACCTGCTGAAGTGGTTACCCACACTTTTGAGTGTTCCCTTATAAGCACTCATGCACATGCACACACCTTTTACAGTCTACCTTACCAGGCCTATCCTGTCCCAAGCTTGGAGGTTGTGTCAGGCTTCTTACCAAGCTTTTCAATGGAACTAACTACTAGGTCCGAGTCTGTCACTCTTATCACTCAGTTTCAAATCTCACTGAGTCTATTAGTGGTATTGTAATGCTCTTGTAAGTTATAATGTAACCATCTGTTATTCCATCAATCTATGGCTATCCAGTTATGTTGCAGTGCTATGGTGAGACTGTACCTCTTGAACTGGAGGCTCCATCACTGGTCTTTCACTTATGTCCAGAGCACAACATTACTTCTGAATTAGCAACAAGCTGAGAGACCTGTTCTTTACTAGCCAAAGTGTCATATTGCTGGAGTTTTTTTTTTCTATCCCATCCTCTGCCACCTCATACCACACATTGCGACATGCTGTCCACAGTCATAACCTGGCCTGGCCTGTCGCAGTCCCGGCACTGGCAATTCATAGGGAGCAGTCAGTGTTAAGTCATCAAGAGGCAACCCACTGGAGGAGACACTGTGCTGCTGCCAAGTCATTTTAATGATGTTCAGTGGCACCTGTTCTGATCCAACATACGCAGGACACCACCTACTAAGCCTCTTACTATGATGACAGTAATTGCTTAGTCGCAGAGCCAGCATGAATGAGCTCTCCCTCTGCTGGGCGCCACCATGTCCATTCAGTGACAGCCCCCATGGACTCACTGATACTGGTGACCTGGACAGAATCAAACCAAGGCCACAGACGTGGAGAGGACTTGGAAACTTGGGTCACCATGAGAACAGTGCATGAAGGGTCACAGAATTTGAAACTTTTTTTTAATACTGATCAACGAGAATGAGGATGATGAAGATGACAGATACACACATTTCCTAGTGTAAGTCTGAGATTGCGTAGCAGGGCTGTACCCTGTGCTTACTATCATAGTATGTTCTGGTGTCAACCAGTCCTGAGAGATACAGGGCGTGTTTACATTGAGTCAGTGCCAGCACAGCGCAGTGTAGCATGGCACGACATGCGTACTGCTTTGCATTTGCACGGCAATAGCTGGGACCAGGCTGCTGCTCGCCCAACCCCATCATGTTATCTCTGGAATGCAAGATGGTTGCTTCAGAGTAAACACGTGGTGTGCATGCATATGTGCATGTGTGTGCTTATGGGTGTGTATATACTTACGTGTGCGTGCACATGCGCATGTGTGTGTGTGCGTACTTGTGTGTGTGTGTGGGTTCGTTCGTTCGTTCTTCGATTTAACGTCTATTCACATAAAGTGTGTGTGGGTATGTGTGTGTGTGTGTGTGTGTGTATGTACATGTGTGTGTGTGTGAGAGAAGGAGAGAGAGAGAGAGACAAACATGCAAACACACACAGCCATCTCCCTCTCCCCATCCCTTCCTTTTCACGCCGAGACACGTGCGCACATACGTGTGTGTGTGTGTGTGCACGTGTGTGCATGTGTGAGTGAGAGAGACAAGCATTCAGATGCACAGCATCCTCCCCTTCCCCATCCCTCCCATTTACTAAGGCATGTGTGCGCGCACGCACGCTTATGTGTGTGTGTTAGTGTGTGTGTATAAGAGAGAGAGAGAGTGCGTGTGTGTGTGTATGTGCATTTATGTGAGAGTGGGTGTGTGTCTGTCTGTCTGTATGCATGTGCACATGCACACACGTTTTTGTCTGGGGTGTGTGTGCGCTCGTGTGCAAGCATGTGTGTGTGTGTGTGTGTGTGTGTGTGTGCATACATACGTGCAAACCAGCCTCACTCTCCCCCTCCATCTCATGTTGTCTCTTCCTTTGAGCATGCATACATGCATGCAAAACCTCACAGCGTGCGCCGTCCTTTCCTCTGTCCTGCTTCCTCTGTTGTTCTTGTTTGCGCTTCACTGAACTTTCTGACCCTTCTGTTTATACTGGTGGCTGTTCTCCCACTCCCAGCCATTGTTTTGACCTCACGATGTCAGCTTACCACTGCATCTTCTGTGGGAACGGAATGCGCGCGGGCCGCCCATCTTGACCCACCTCGGCAGCAGAGCGTGTGGTGCTGGGTGGCATGGCACAGAAAAAGTCAGTGTAATTTATGTTAGACAAATGCTCGCACTAGCGCTAGGGGTTGACCAGGCTCGGTAAAAAAATGGCAGTGTAAATGCGCCCGCAGACACCTGCAGTGTTGGTCAGGAAATGTAAGGAACACTCTCATAGATGCATTCATTAAGCGGATAAGACTCGACTATGTGGTCCAAGTCTTCCTAATTGAGCCCATAGCAAACTAAACTCTGGGTAGGAGCTGGTCAGGTCAGAAAAATCCCACATGGCTGTGATGAGAATCAAACCCACGACCTCCCAGCCAGGAGTCCGCAACGCTAACCACTTTGCCATGTGCAGCAGCTGGTCGTATTGCTGGAGTTCCAGTTAAATCATATTGTAATCATCCTTCTTTTTTTTTTGTGCTGACAGCAATATTCATTTATTTATTGATCTACTCTAAACAGGAGAGTGAGACTCCAAAAAATGAACAGCCATCAAGCCAGCCTGGGCCCACCCAGGATGACTACAAAAACTTTGACATCGTGCGAGCCACCCAGTACGGGGTGTTCCCTCGGGTGCGGGAGCTGGTGGAGGCAGGCTTCGACGTCAACCAGATGGACAAGGAGAACGTCAGCCTTCTGCACTGGGCTGCCATCAACAACAGAATTGATATTGTCAAGTATGTCATCTGGAAAACTGCTTTGCATTTCATTTTGCACTGAATGTGTGGGTGTTGCAAAGGGTAGAACTGAGCAGGTGTCTGGTGCCAGATGTACTTTAGAAAAAAAAAAGAAAAAAACACTTGAGTATCCAAATTCTTAACAGAGAATGCGTGAGTGAACTACCGAGTTCTTTTTTGACAGAACATACAAAATTTCCTGATTAATTTTCTAGATCACTTTACACCTTTTGAAACCAGAGTATTATTTAAGGAAAGAAAAAGTCCCAGCAAATTGTTTATTTCATTCTGTTTGTGAATTTTATTGTATTTTCCAAAGCCCTGTTTGTGTGCTGTATGTTACTGACCATTGTAATCAGCCATTAGCACTTCTCAGAATCCAAGCATCAAAGCTGACTCACTATAGTTTGGTCACCAAAATCATTGGCACTTAAGTTTGCATTGATTTCAAAGTCAGTTGCATGGGTTACACTGATGTTTGAGCAGTCAGATTAGCAGGGTCTGGGTCACTGGATCATCCACAGTCATTCTAATGGACTGTCCTCTATCACTGTGGCTTACTCTCTTTTGTCAGTTATACCCAGTCCAAGATGAAAAAAGTAGTACATTTTTGGCTTGGTATGAAACACAATGCCTATGGTACCTGCAGGAGTGGGAGCAGAGACACTGAGACAGTGTAAAATGCCTGAACTGAACACTCAGCCTTTCTCAATTAACCTGTATGAACACAAAATGTAGAGTGACGGATGACAGGCAGATCAGGACTGACATAGGAAAAGTGGCAGCTGTGCAGTAGTAGTGAAAAGGTTAAGCAACTAAGTTTCATCTGCATTGTGAGGGCTTGCATGGTTAGGATCTGAGAATGAACTTCGTTAATGGTTACCTGTGGCCCTCAGTTCTAATTTGGGTACGTCAGGAAACCTCTGTCTTTGCTTTTTGGATGAAGGAAAATGTATCCTGACTCATAACTGATGAAAAGAGAGAAAAAATGAATATGGGCTTACATTTTGGCTAATTTTGTGACCTCTTGTTCCATTTAAAAGTCTCCTCAGCTGATTCAAACCATGTGAGAATGAGCCTAAACTGTGGAAGCAGAGAACTGAAAATACATCATTCTTATACATGTACGTTTTTCCTTTTTTTTTTTTTTTCTTTTGCTTAATTTTTAGAGAGAAGTCCCCAAAAGCAAGAAACAGCAAAAACAAAAACACAAAAAAGAGAAAGGAAATTCACATAACAGTCTACTTTGCACTTTTTTTTTTTACGTTTCAGACTTGCATTGAAAATCACAGAGATGGTTTTGTCAAAGACTGGTTGTGAGACTGTATGTATGAAAGAGACTGCATATGACAGGGGTAGCAGTGGTGGTACTTTATAGTGTGGGATGGCTGTATATGTGTATGTGAGCATGCCATTGCTTTTTGTTTTCCTGCCTGGCCTGGTAATAAATAGGCTGAACAAATATCTTCTTCGTATTTCATTGTGTGTCTGTGTTGCTGACAGATTCTTTATCTCCAAGGGAGCAGTAGTGGACAGACTCGGAGGAGATCTGAACTCGACCCCACTACACTGGGCTACCAGGTACATATTCTTTCGTCTAATAGAAATACCTGCTTTGTGTGTGTGTGTGGGTGTGTGTGTGTGTGTTGTGTGTGTGTGTACATGGGATGTATAATGTGTTTGTCTGTGTGAGAGTAGTGTATTTATGAGATGATTTTCATTTTTAAGGTTTGCAATATTAGAAGGTGCTCTACGAG
>JADBJO010024656.1:0-2500 GCA_016801955.1 Conus betulinus
TACGGCATTGCACACCAGCCTTTTTCTAGTATAGCATTCGTCTTAAAACCGAAAAGGCAGAGGAGTCAAATGACCACTTTCCGTGGTCACTGATGAGAAACAATCAGGTTTCGAAATACCGGTATCTGACCAGGAGTTATATGTTAGTGAGTTTCCTCCCCACTGGAGATTGTCTCCCCCTTGGAGACTATAAGCTCGTTGAGGGCTCATTTTGAGAAGCATTTATTATTCCCCATTCACCCACTCACGCACATACTGTTAGTTAGGCAGAATTATCTACCACTGCAGATGTGAATGCTTATCTCCCCCTATTTCTTCAATCTAAGACAGAAGAGCAGCCTTGTTTATAACTATTTCTTGCAGACATTGCAACACCAAGCTGCTCTGCAAGTTGCTGGAATGGTGCTTGGTTACTTATCCTTGGAAGTTATTAGTTTACTGTATATATATATATATATATATATATATATATATATATATATATATATATATATATATATATATGTGTGTGTGTGTGTGTGTGTGTGTGTGTGTGTGTGGGTGGGTGGGTGGTGGGTGTGTGTGGGTGTCTGTGTCTGTGTACGTGCGTAATACTCTCTCTGCGAGGAAACGGAACGGAAAATGATGCTTTGACGTCAGAGAGACTAACTCTCTGTATTTTAGAGGATGTCCGGGCATCTGAAAAAAAAGCATGCCCGTGGCAGTGCCAGTTGCTTAAAGGACGATGTGATGATGAGACTCAGGGAGCGAGGTCAATGGGGGCTGCTTTGTGTTGTTCACAGTGCCGGGAAGAAAATATGTCAAGTATCTGGATGACTTGGATGAGTACCACAGAAATAATCCAGATGTACCCTATTTTCTCACCTCATACGAGGAAACAAAAAAGGGTAAGAGTCCATTTCTCTCTTTCTGTTGTCTGTCTCTCTTTCTCCGTCTGTCTGTCCGTCTGTCTGTGTCTGTCTGTCTGTCTGTCTGTCTGTCTGTCTGTCTGTCTCTGTCTCTCTCTCTCTCTCTCTCTCTCTCTCTCTCTCTCTCTCTCTCTCTCTCAATCTATCCATCAATTTGTGTGCTTAGTTCTTGCATATAGATTCGAATGCGTGTGTGTGTGTGTGTGTGTGTGTGTGTGTGTGTGTGTGTGTGTGTGTGTGTGTGTGTGTGTGTGTAAGGGGGGAGGAAGGGGTGGGCGCGAACGCACGCGTGTTCGACACACAAACACTGATGACTGAAAACTTTCGATCTGACTGATATGCTCCAGAAACCGGGTGTCATCGAGTATTTTGTAAAAAATCTTTGCAGCAGACTCGTCGGCACGTGCACACAGGGAACCTGAAGGTTCTCTCCTTCCTTTCACTTTGAAACTTACATGGATACATATAAAAAAGAAAAAAATCAAAAGAAGTCGTAAGTGAAGTCCGGACAGTGTGAAGAGACTGCAGGCGAAAGGTGAAACAAATGTAGAAGAAAAATCACTCTACCGCCGAACGAAAGCGGCAAAACAAATCACTAGACAAGACTCGAAGCATTTCGACCTCTTTGGCCCCTTTTCAGGCAAGACACACAACATGGAAGACAATGACAACGAAGAACGAGCAGTCACTTGTCTCCTCAAAGTAGGCGCACGATGGATGGTTGGTTAGTGTCCGAAGTTTCGAGGTGTTGCTGTGAGTATGTATCACCGGATCAATACACGTGCCAGCTTGGGAACTTGCTTCTTTTGAATAAGTTTTCTGGTTTTTTCGCTCTGTGTGTCTTGTGTCTGTGTCTGTGCCAGGCGAAATGGTGCCAGCATCAGCCATGACAAAACCTCTGATATCATCTGGGCTGTAGCCAATAAGTCTTTTTCGTCATCGTTTCTTCTTCCTCATCCGTCTTCTTCCTCTTTTCCTTCTTCTTTCTTCTTCTTCTTCTTCTTCTTCTTCTTCTTCTTCTTCTTTCTTCTTTCTTTGCTTTCTTTCTTTCGTTCGTTCTTTCTTTCTTTCTTTTTCTTTCTTCTTCTTCTTTCTTCTTCTTCTTCTTCTTCTTCTTCTTCTTCTGTCTGTCTGTCTGTTCTTTCTTTCTTTCTTTCTTTCTTTCTTTCTTTCTTTCTCTCTTTCTTTCTTTCGTTCGTTCGTTCTTTCTTTCTTTCTTTCTTTCTTTCTTTTTCTTTCTTTCTTCTTCTTTCTTCTTCTTCTTCTTCTCCTCCTCTCTCCTCCTTCTCTTCTCCTCCTCCTCCTCCTTTCTTCTCCTTCTCCTTCATCTTCTTCTTCTTCTTCTTCTTCTTCTTCTTCTTCTTCTTCTTCTTCTTCTACAGAACGCATATCGCTTGAACAGGTACTTGAATTTCATGTATTAGCGTAATCCATAATTTGAATAGTTTTCCTACTTGAACACCAAACCCCCAGTCATCCACCCAGCATCACAACCTTCCAGCCTGTGATGTCATGTCTGATGCAGGATCCGGAGAAAACCATCCGGAACCTGGCAGAGTTCCTGGGAGTAGAGGCCTCTCCAGAACTGGTCA
>JADBJO010024656.1:7500-12500 GCA_016801955.1 Conus betulinus
ATGTAAAACCCAGGAGGATCTCGCCGCCGACAGTAACCTGTAAATTATATAACACTGATAACAGACTGAAGGATTTTTTTGTAGCGCAAATGATAGTATTCCCGAAGCTCTAGCAAACATTTTCCACAGACACTGTCTCGCTTCAGTCTCTGGTTCAGAAATGCCTCTCAAAACATGGTGGTCGCTTGTACACACTCTTTATAGACGTCTCTAAAGCATTCAATAGTACACACAGTTAAAATTGCTGCATCTCATACTAGACGTCTCTAAAGCATTCAATAGTACACACAGTTAAAACTGCTGTACCTCATACTACTAGACGTCTCTAAAGCATTCAATAGTACACACAGTTAAAACTGCTGCATCTCATACTAGACGTCTCTAAAGCATTCAATAGTACACACAGTTAAAATTGCTGCATCTCATACTAGACGTCTCTAAAGCATTCAATAGTACACACAGTTAAAATTGCTGCACCTCATACTAGACGTCTCTAAAGCATTCAATAGTACACACAGTTAAAATTGCTGTACCTCATACTAGACGTCTCTAAAGCATTCAATAGTACACACAGTTAAAATTGCTGCATCTCATACTAGACGTCTCTAAAGCATTCAATAGTACACACAGTTAAAATTGCTGTACCTCATACTAGACGTCTCTAAAGCATTCAATAGTACACACAGTTAAAATTGCTGTACCTCATACTAGACGTCTCTAAAGCATTCAATAGTACACACAGTTAAAATTGCTGTACCTCATACTAGACGTCTCTTAAACATTCAATAGTGCACACAGTTAAAATTGCTGTACCTCTCATACTAGACGTCTCTAAAGCATTCAATAGTACACACAGTTAAAATTGCTGTACCTCATACTAGACGTCTCTAAAGCATTCAATAGTACACACAGTTAAAATTGCTGCATCTCATACTAGACGTCTCTAAAGCATCAAAAAAAGTACACACAGCTAAAATTGCTGTACCTCATACTAGACGTCTCTAAAGCATTCAATAGTACACACAGTTAAAATTGCTGTACCTCATACTAGACGTCTCTAAAGCATTCAATAGTACACACAGTAAAAAAACTGCTGTACCTCATACTAGATAGTGCAGGCTGCCAAGGCAGCGAAGCCTCTCACAAAAAGGCTTTAATCGCTTTAGAGGCAAAGAATTCCGCGCTTGGTGGAGAAATAGGTAATGGGCCGATTAGCGGTACGCCCTCACCTAGCGCATACGGCCGATCTGTGTCAAGGAAGTTGAAGTGGTCAGGTGACGGATGGCACCTAAGGTAGTGAAGATCCTCCCGAGTTTGAACCTTCCCGATAGCGAAAGACATGGAAATGTAACCACTAGGACCACGGAGCATCGAGTGGGCGCAAAATACTCAGTCAGCTGAGGTTACTTTGTAAGCAGACCTTGAAGAGCAGGAATCTTGGGCTTATTCAGATGGTATTGCTGTGGGGCACTGTGTTGATGCTTTGTGGGGCTAGTTGAATGCGTGTGGACGTTGTTGTCATAGCTTTCTCTAGGGTAATTACTGTGTCAAAGTGGCTCCCGAAGTCGGCGGGAATTTTCGATGTCCATTTGGTGCCAAGTGGCTGCTTGCTAAGCCATTAGGTTGGGATACATGTAAATGCTGATGTGTGGAAGAATGTAGCGAAAGGGGAACTCAATGTACTTGTGAACAAGGTGATGGAGAAGAAGCAACATGGACAAAAGCATGGCCCGAAGGGAAATCCTATGTGTCCATCGCTATATAAACTGAGGGAGAACAACGTGACGAGAGGAGGAGAAGAACACCACGAGAGAGAGAAAAGAACGGAGGTGAAAGAGGAGAGAAAGAGTGAGCAGGACAAAATAGGGTTGAGAAAAACGTGGTGTGGAAGACAGAAGAGACAGCAAGGTCTTAGGGTAAAAGACAAGCTGGAAAAGAAAAGACTGGACTTGAAACTTGAGGTGGGGTGAAAGAGACGAAGAAGAAGTTTTCTTCGTCGAGTTCCCAGAGATCCCCATGAAGACCCAGTCCTGAAACCTGGAGCCAGTCAACCAAGGGCGTCACCATCACCTAGCGCTGAAAAAAACTTGAAGTGACTTGTTTCAGGAACTGTGGTGTGGTGTGAAAATGTGTGTGTGTGTGTGTGTGTGTGTGTGTGTGTGTGTGTGTGTGTGTGTGTGTGTGTGTGTGTGTGTGTGTGTAAAACCTGGACAGGTAAGAAGTCATTTTATCATAACCCGGGATTAGGAAATACTGATCTTTTATGTTTTGATTATTCCATTTTGTGTGACTGGATTGTTCATGCGTAATTATAAGTAGCGTAGAAATTGTATTTCTTGGTCACAGTCGTAGTAGGAAAGAAATGAATTCGTGACATCCCATTCCCAGAGAGAGGTGAATGTTTGGTGGGTGTATGAATGTGCATATGCGTGTATGAGTGCAGAGATAACCTTGGTGTGTTAAGCCTGACTAGTAATACATCAACTTAGTGCACTTAAGCAATACTACCACCATGTCCTGGACACAGGCATTCATGGACAACTATTTGAGACACAGAAGGCTCTGTGTATAGAAACGTGACGGCAGCTGTCAAAGTGGGGGCCAGTATGACCGAGTATTTTGACTCTGTGTCAGGTCTACGACAGGGCTGTGTTTTAAGCCTTTTGTAGTTCTTTCGATATGCTTGTGTAAGTTACGAGCAGGTTTATTTGGTGCAAGAGGTATTTGGACATTTTTGCAAATCCATTTTGTATTTTTCTTTTGAAATAACACATATCATATTGCTGAAGTTTTTGTGACGTAGAAAAGAAGATAAGATTGTCTGGAAATGTACCGTTGTAATTTGGGTCTCATCGTGAGTATGGATAAAAAAGGATCTTGTGTTTGAAAATGGTGATTTCATGAGATCAACTCAGAAATGGTGGTACGGTGATCAGCAGATCCGGGTTGAATGTAACTACAATGATCGTGGCGTTACATTCCCAGCCACATATACCTGGTCCGGGTGTACAGAACACCTGTCAGGTCCGGCTCTGAGAGTGGCTGCAAGCATCACAAGACTGCCATCTTAACTTTCAAGGAATTCTAGCTCTATACGTTATTCCAATTGTTCACGCAAATGTAAAGCCAATTTCATCATATGGTTTTGAGATTTGGGGGTTTCAGATATATGATATTATCGAATACGTCCATTTTAAATTCTGCAAGTTTTGTTGTTGTTATTTTATTTTTATTTTATTTTTTATTTATTTTATTTTTTTATTTTATTTTATTTTATTTTGCTTGTTTGTTTTTTAGTTGAAAGGGATGTCAATAACAAAATTGCTCTTGGGGAGTGCTGTAGATATCCTATCTATCTGTAATACAAATGTTCAGTTTGTGAAATATTGGATGCAAATTGTGTGAACGATCAACAATAGGTGTCCAAACAAAGCGACAAAATGCGCCCAAACCGTGTTCATTCTGATAAACACAAATGGGTGACATATGTAAATGTGCTGGTATGTATTTATGGTTTTTGATATGTACGGCAGATACTGCATCTGGAGAATGTTTGGTTTTTTGATGTGTACAGCAGGTACTGCACGTGGGGAATGCTTCTTTTTGTATGTATTTGTTTTTGATGATATGTACAGCAGATACTGCACCTGGGGGATGCCTCTTGTTGTATGTATCTGTTTTTTGATATGTACAGCAGATACTGCACCCGGGGGATGCCTCTTGTTGTATGTATCCGTTTTTGATATGTACAGCAGGTACTGCACATGGGGAATGCTTCTTGTTGTATGTATCTGTTCAAACAACGACTGAAGGATTCGTGATGCCAAGACTGGCCAGCATTCTTCACTTTCATCTCATGCTCCACGTTGAATCACATGTGAGGAACGTCTCAGCATCGGATACATTCTAATTGAAGACAGGGATCTATATGATGTCCGACATAAACGCTTTACGGCAAGCTCAACGAAGACCTTGTTCCGGGATGTTCTCTCGGATTTGATTTTTGAGTTACTGAAAGAAATTCATGTTTCAAAAAAGATTTGATTTTAACTTGAGTGTGCCAGACATTCTTTACGGGTCTTTGGATGTAAGGAAGTGACTGGTATTGAGTTTTAACTTTGCATTTGAATTCTCTCCCCTTTGTTCTGCTTTCTTTTAGAGTGTTTCAGCCCTGGTATGGCTTTTGTGGTCGGTTGGGCTTAAAAGCAACATGATTTGATTTGATTTGATTTGATCACGCCCTGACTATGTATCATCCAGTTACGTAAGTCAGTTGACTGCTCGCGAATATCGTCGTATATCATGTGTGAGCTGATCTGCAATCTGAATAGAATACGTCACTCAACAGATCATTGATCCATTTTCTAAACAATGGGATGGACACTGTATTGAAGATTTATGTCATTTCATACTGCCGTTTCCTAAACATTCCATACTTCAGAAAATTCCTACCCTCTTCCATACTGCCTTCTCCTAAACATCCCATACTTCAGAAAATTCATACCCTCTTCCATGCTGCCTTCTCCTAAACATCCCATACTTCAGAAAATTCATACCCTCTTCCATCAGTTGCTGTCTGTCGGGACTGAAGGTACAGTTTTGATATTGTAACATGCCAGGTAAGTTGTTATTTACCATTGCTGTATATACACTTCTGAAGAAATAAAAGTTACTGTCTCTAACTGATTTGTCAGGTGAAGGTTTACCTGGGATGCACGTGATTTATACCTTGAACGTCTGTTTGTTTTTGTTGGTCGTTATATGTTTTCAACACACACTTATTGCATGGTTGTCACATGTGTTGTACAATTCATATCCCCTGTTCATATGAGCCAGATGGTGTGCAAAAAAAACAATTCACACACACACACACACACACACACACACACACACACACACACACACACACACACAACACAACACACACACACACACACACACACACACACACACACACACACACACACACACACACACACACACACACACGCGCGCGCACG
>JADBJO010024656.1:22500-24866 GCA_016801955.1 Conus betulinus
AAATGGTAACTACAGAACGAACTATCGAACGAATGAAAGAACGAAATTTTATATTTTGCCAGATAATGAGATCAACAAAGTAGTATTTTTCCCCCACCCCATCCCTTGCGGACAAAAAAGATAAAAAAAAACAAACACCTTAAAGCACACACACACACACACACACACACACACACACACACACATGCACATGCCACGCACGGCACACGCACGCACACACGCACGCATGCACGCACGCACGCATGCACACAGAGGACATGGGATGGGGAACGGAGGAGATGATTCACGGAAAAAAAAAACAAAACAATTGCACACAGGAAGGATAGGTAGAAGGCTTTTGACAGAAGTGATACTGTGAGCGTTTTGTGTGTGTGTGTGTGTGTGTGTTTTCCCCAAAATTTCTTTCCTTTCTTTTTTTTTACTATTTTTTTTTACTGATAAAATAGGCAGTTCGATCTGGATTCCGATCAGAAGAGATGTGCACTTTGCAAAAGGTGTGCACTGATGTTGACGTCAAGAGCCTGATTGACGTCAGCAAAATCTACAGTGACAGACAAACCACAACCTATGGTGAACATGGTCTAGCGTTATTTCAAACTTTTTACTTGGGATATGAAGAAAATTATGAATTAGGACTCGACGTTAAAATCGTCACAAAATTTGTGAGTGAAAACAAACAAGGTTAACGGAAGAAAAACCGTCAAGGCTGTGTGTGTGTGTGTGTGTGTAAGTGTGTGTGTGTGTAAGTGTGTGTGCGTGCGCGCGCGCGCATGTGTGCGTGAGAGTGTTCGTGTGTGCGTGTGTGCATAGGTATGTTTGTTTTGTGTGTGTTTTTTGTGTGTGTGTTATGTGCGTGTGTATGTGTGTCTGTCTGTGTGTATGTTGGGTGTGTGCCCTTTTGATTACTTCTCAGTACTTGCCACTCAGTAAAATGTCTCAGAGGAAAAGACAAAATTTCAGTTTAAGAAACCACAATCGTCGTTTAAACGAATTGCACAAAAGCATCATCTTAGGAACATTTACATCATAAGGGTCATTCCTTTATCACACTGAAACCTACATACATACATCATACGGGGTCATTCCTTTATCACACTGAAACCTACAGCGTTACATCATAAAGGGTCATTCATTTATCGCACTGAAACCTACAACATTACATCATAAAGGGTCATTCCTTTATCACACTGAAACCTACAGCGTTACGTCATTCCTTTATCACACTGAACCTGCAGCGTTACATCATAAAGGGTCATTCATTTATCGCACTGAAACCTACCAACATTACATCATAAAGTGTCATTCCTTTATCACACTGAAACCTACAACATTACATCATACAGGGTCATTCCCTTATCACACTGAACCTACAGCGTTTACATCATAATGGGTCATTCCTTTATCTCACTGAAACTATACGGCTTTATTCGAAAGACATGGTTGCAGGGGAAACACTCCTCAAATGGCGCGTGCTTGGTCTGATCAACTATGCAGTCTCAAGAAAATTGAAATGACAAACGTGTCACGTGGTCTCTGTCTCTCTCTCTCCTCTCTCTCTCTCTCTCTCTCTCTCTCTCTCTCGTCTCTCCTTCTCTCTCTGTCTGGTCTGTCCCTCTCTCTCTCTCTCTGCACAAAGAGAGAAGAGACACATAGACATACAGACAGACACACAAATACACATACACACGTGTGTGTGTGTGTGCGTGAGTGTACGTATGTGTGTGTTATGTGCGTGTGTGTGTGTGTGTGTGTGTGTGTGTGTGTGTGTGTGTGTGCGCACACACACACACACACACACACACACACACACACCATATATATATATATATATATAATATATATATATATATAAGTGACAAACTGTCCTCAGGTCAGAGAGCGAGATGAGAGGTGAGGGGAGAATAAGAGATGGCCCAGGGGCTGGGGTCAGGGACCCAAACTGGGGGGGCCTGGGGAATGGCTTGGGGACCTTGGGGACAGGGAGGTGGGGTCCCTGGGTGTTAGGGGGTGGAGGGAGTTTAAGGGTCTTGGGTGTGGTCCCCGGGGATTGGGGGATACAATTATTAGGGGGTCCAATGGGTGTGTGTGCGTGGGGGGTGTGTGTGTGGGGGGAGGGACTTGGGGGATTCCGGGACTTGGGGGGCTAGGATGGGGGGCGGGATGATTTGGGGTAGGTGGGCGCGAATGAGTGAATGGAACGTGGGTGTGAGATGGGGAGGTGGATGGGTGTATGGAGTTGGGTGATCTGGGGGGGGCTTGTTGGGTTGGGGTGATGGTGAGGGCCTGACACCCCTGTATTTTTTTTTTTCCCTCTCCTCGTCCTCCAGCCTTAGAAAGAATTAAATTTACGAACTTGGTTATCATCG
>JADBJO010024657.1:0-24862 GCA_016801955.1 Conus betulinus
AGCCCGAAAAACACTCCAAGCCCGCAATGAGCCTAGGTGAATGTAACCGTCTTTTTCGAAAGTCATAATTACCTCGACATTCCACTCATAAGAAGAAGAATATGACCATCACTTTCTGCATATTTCTTTCTTTTGTTGCGGTGCCATTATGATTTCGTCTTAACTTCACATTCTAGCTGGTCACAAGTTGCTTTCTACTCAGTCAACCCCACAGGCCTGCACATTATGATTTGCAGCAGCCACTCGTGTAGGAATTATACAAGTCGCGGGAGGATCCTAATGATCAATTGCCAGTCACAAAGAATTTGACAGAATTGGCCGAATCATGAAGTTCGACACAATATGTCCACATTTGGACAAACTTTCACTTTCCCGTCCTCTTTCCACGCTAAATCTTCTTTTCGTCAAGCTACCAGACAGGTTCGGTTGCAGAAAGTGTGTTGAGAACACCTTGACATGAAAAGAGACTACTATGCCATCAGACTGAAAATATAGAATTAGTTTAAATTTTGTACTTTTGAGATAAAGAGAGTTCTTGCACCGGATAAAGGCAGAAGGTCCGGGTTAGGGCCGGGATGGAGGGGGCTGGGGGGGGGGGGGGGGGTTGGTGCGTGGGGGGGGGGGGGGGGGAGGGAGGGTGGGGTGGGGGGGGGGGGGGGGGGTGGGGGGGGGGGGGGGGGGGGGGGGGGGGGGGGGGGGGGGGGGGGGGTGTGGGGGGGTTGGGTTTTTGTGTTTGGGTTGTTATGGGTTTTTTGTGGGGTGGGTGTGGGAGGGGGGTGTGTTTTTTTTTTTTTGTTGTGTGTTAGTTGGGGGTTTTTTGTTGTTTTTTTTGTTTTTGTGCTTGTGGTGTTTTGTATGTGTTTGGTTTTTATTTTGTTTTGTTTTTGGGGTAAGTGGTGTTTGATTTTGTGTTTGGGGTGGTGTTGGGGTGGTGGTTGTGGGGTTGGGGGGGGTGGGGGGGTCCTAGGCCCCTACGTCTCTTCCGCCCTTTCTTACAAGACAATCTATCTCTGTTTTCACTTCGTTCCCCGTTGTATCACACTCCCCTTCCGCATCATATTCAATACAAATATTCCACTCCCTATGGTTTCGAAAGACTAGGCCAAAAGAAAATCCTACGTTCACATAACCCAATATTCTGTATTCAGTTGTTTGTTTGTTTCACACACGCTATATGTCAAGAACTAGTCACTCTTACAGGCATTCCTATGCTCCGATTGAGGATTTTTCATTTCGTTTGTTTCACGTAAATATAAATAACGTCTCACCTTGAAAGGCTTTCTAATAGCTCCAATTTCCATCCAGTAACAAATTATAATGGAGTGGTACATGGTTCATATCGCTTTTTTTTTTTTGTTTTTTTTTGAGGGGAGAGGGTTATGGGAGGGGGGATAGCTGTAATGTTTATGTAAACTGTGTCGGTTCTTCTCTCCTGTACCCCAGGGAACGGCGAGTGTCGGTGTGAAGTGTGTCACTGCTCGGAGAACTTCACAGCCACGCCTGTGAATGTCCTTTCCTTTCCACGGAGGAGTGCAAGGTGAGTTGACGGTCTAGGATTACCAAAGGATGTGAGTAATGCAAAGACTTCTTCACATACGTGTAGGTCCACCTTCCACGGAGGCGCGCAGTCTGAGTGGAAGTCTATGGTGACTAAAGGATGTCAGTGTATGTTCTGACTGCTTCATACGCTTGTATTCATCACTATTTTATCAAGCGTGTATCCTGTGGAAGCCAGCTCTTTATCGTTGCATATTTCTGAGTGCGCGTGCACGCGTGTGGTGTGTGTGTGTGTGATTGCCACACCCTCGCGCACGCGTTAGTGTGTGTGTGTTGGTGTGTTGTGTGTGTGGTGTGTGTGTGTGTGGTGTGTGTGTGTGGCGCGCTCGTGGGTGCTTGTGTATGTGCTTGCATGTGTGCGTGCCAGCGTGTATGTGTTTCAACATGGAATCTATCACTGCGCGAGTCTCGTATGTTTTTTTTTTTTTTTTTTTTTTTTTTTTTTGCTGCTGACGACGATGAAGAGACGACAACGACGATGATGGCGATCGGGATGAGAAAAATTGTGTGATTGACGACAGAAGACAACAACGATGATGGTGACATAAAAACAAGCAGACGACATACGACGACAATGATGGCTATTATGATGATGGATGATGCTAATGATGGCTATGAGGATGGTGATGATGATGATGATGATGATGATGATGATGATGATGTATGGTAGTGGTGGTGGTGGTGATGATGACGACGACCGACAGTATCAGCGACGACGACGACGACGACGACGATGATGATGATGATGATGATGATGAGATGATGATGATGATGATGCCGACGACGCCGACGACGACGATGGTGATGATGATGATGATGATGATGATGATGATGATCATGACGATGATGACGATGATGATGATGATGAGATGTGATGATGATGACCATGATGCAGATGGAGGGGACGGAAGAGGTGTGTTCCGGCCATGGAAAATGCGAATGGAGTGTGGAAAGTGTATCTGCGACGAAGACTACTTGGGATCATACTGCCAGACATGTTTTGTAAGTAAACCCTGTGTACAATTCTTTGTAAGTACCCCTATTACATGTAGGTTTGCTTTTTTTTAAGTACCCCCCGATTCCACACAGGTCTAGTATTGTTTTGTAAGTAGCCATCTAGGTATGAAGGCTTGTTTTTACGCGCCGGCCTTAGGCCCCGCCCATTGCCCCTTGCGGTGTAAATATTCTCAACACATACTCCTGCACGCAAGGTATGCTTTGTAACTTCTACTGTATATATCCCTACATACAGACTAGGATAGGGCGCAAATACTGCTAAGAATCGTTTCAGAAGGACTCTTTGATTGGATATTTGCGCTGACGGCCTCCGGAAGGGGAATGCTCTCTGTCTCTCCTCGCTCTGCCTCTCTCGTGCGACCAAGCAACAATGTCAGTGGAGGGCGTAGTAGGTAGTTCTTTGGATCAGAACTAGCATGACCTGAACACCACCGAAGTGATATCTCGGCGGTCAGCCAGTCTTCTGTCTTCCTGCGTGGTGGTAAGTCTGCCTTAAGATAGTTGTAGACCTGCTGTCGTGTAGTAGTTTGGATAGCCATAGTAGTAGTACACGAGCAGCAGTGATAGCAGCAGTAGTAAGGTGTTGCCAGTGCACTGTATTCGCAGGTGCAGTAGCACTTTCTCGCACTTGCAGCGCGGCCGCACAGCAGCAGTAGTGGTATGAGTATAGTAGTCACCCCGTTACAAAGTAGTGGTTGTAAGTGGACTGTTGTTGTTTGTTGTTTTTGTTGTTTGTCGAAGTGAACATTATGATATGAGCCTTTCCAGCTCAATCGTGAGCAGCTACAGGATCAGTATAGAGCAAGCAGTAGAGCAAAATAGTGCATAAGTAGTATAGTAAGGTAGTAAGTGATGGTGTGGGGTCAGTAGCCCGTTCAGCGGCCAGTAGTTCACAGTGTAGCAGCACGGCAGCTGTGCGGTGCTATCAGCATTCGGTCACGTAGCCGTTCATAGTCAATCATTCAAACTGTTGGTCTATGTGCACTGGCAGCTGTTGTGGTGTGATCCTGTTTCCAATTGCCGTTAACATCGATATCATCCTTCTTCCACTGACTGTCTATGTGCCAGGGCGCCAGGAATGATTGCAGGAAGTAGAGTGGATTCTGTTTCCATTGCCGTTCATCGTCATCCTTTCCCTGTGTATATGTGCACGGCCAGCTGTGTGGTGTGATCTGTTTCCATTGGCCGTTCATTCGGTCATATCCTTTCACTGTGCTGTCCTCGATGAAGGTCACGGCAGCTGTGTGTTGTGATCTGTTTCCATTGCCGTTCATCGGTCATCCTTTCCACTGTGTCTATGTGCACGGCAGCTGTGTGGTGTGATTCTGATTTTCATTGCCGTTCGGTCATCCTTTGTACTGTGTCTATGTGCGGTCAGCTCCTGTGTGGTTTTTGTTGTGATCGGTTCCCACTGCCGGTCATCGGTATGTTCAACTGTGCTATGTGCAAGGCAGCTGTGTGGTGTGATTCTGTTTCCATTGCCGTTCATCGGTCACCTTTCACTGTGTCTATGTGCACGGCAGCTGTGTGTTGCTTGATCTGTATCCATTGCCGTTCATCGGTCATCCTTTCACTGTGTCTATGTGCACGGCAGCTGTGTGGTGTGATCGTGTTTCCACATGCCGTTCATCGTCCATTCACCTTTCACTGATTGTCTATGTGTCCGGCAGCTGTGTGGTGTGATATGTTTCCAATTGCCGTTCATCGGTTCTATCCTTTCCTGTGTCTATGTGCACGGCAGCTGTGTGGTGTGATCTGTTCCATTGCCGTTCATCGGTCATATCCCTTTCACTGTGTCTCTGTGCACGGCAGCTGTGTGTTGTGATGTGATCTGTTTTCCATGTGCCGTTCATCGGGTCATCTTTCACTGTGTCTAATTGCACGGCAGCTGTGTGGTGTGATCTGTTTCCATTGCCGTTCATCGGTCATCCTTCACTGTGTCTATGTGCACGGCAGCTGTGCGGGGCCATAGTGCGGAAGACACGCCTACCCGCAAGTTGCGCCGTTGTGATTCGCTGTGACGTCAGAGCCCTGTCCCGAACAATGCCCAGGGTCATCGAAGTGGACGAAGTGATCATTGACGGTCAGGTGAAAGAAGACGTTCGTTCGGGGGGTGGGGGGGGGTGGGGGGGGGGGGGGGGGGGGGGGGGGGGGGTGGGGGGGGGGCGTGGCGGACAGGGGTCTAGTGCACGGCACCAAGGCTGTGGGGAGAATATGGGAGGGAAGGGGGGGGGGGGGGCAAGTGCGCCAGGTGGGCGACGGGGAGCCTGTCCGACAAATGGGGGTGGGGGGGGGGGGTGGTGGGGAGGGATCATCTGGACTGTCAGTGAAGCAAGGACGACGGGGGGGGGGGGGGGGGGGTGGAGACATACTGGGGATTTCCGAATCTGATATGGAGGCGACGCGCACAGAGGAGATTGCGAGCAAGAGGGTGTGTGTGTTGAGGGTACAAGGAGAGGCGATGGGGAAGGGGGGTAGGGGTGGCTTTTTTTTTTCTTTACGACAATTTGTGTCATGAACATGAGAATGAGAGTGAACGTCATGACAAGACAAACCGTCGCATCCATAAATGTCAACAGAACGTTCAGCATTTCTGTACAACGTTCTTTTTCTTCAGTGTTGTTGATTTTCTGGTAAAGACCGTACACAAACAAAATATCGTCCCATAAACCGTACCAGACAACCGACAGGCAACGCCGATTTTCTTCCTCCATAACCAAGCAAGGACAACAGGTTTGAAGCAATGAACGCAAATAAGTAAAAAGTACCGCAAATGAAAACACCGACTAAAAGAAATTAAATGCATTTGATGAAGGTCAATCTAGCAGTGTCGCATAGTAAGAAGCGAAGCAGGAAACAGGTGTTGGGGTGGTGGGGTAGGTAGGGAGATGGAGGTGAGGAAGGGGAAGAGCAGGAGGTAGGAAGTTTGAAGATGTGAAGGGAGGGAGGACGAAAGGAGGAGGTAATTGTCAACCATCTTCTAGAAAGGATGCGAGAAAGGGGGATATAAGACAAGTTCGAATCGCGAATATGAGAGTGATGATGACATGCTGGTAATTGAAGAAAACTGATCAATGGCTGAATTGAAAATGGGATAAAGGAATGAATCTGTAAGTGAATAGTCGATGAGTGAATACGTAAGTTACTGAATGCATACAAAGTTCACAGGCCTACATGCTGTGCGTGTAAATGTCACAATAGGCATGGTCTTAACGCAGATCGCGTGTGTGTGTGTGTGTGTGTGTGTGTGTGTGTGTGTGTGTGTGTGCGTGCGTGTGTGAGTGCGCGTGCGCGGGCGTGTGTGTGTTTGGTGTGTGTGTGTGTGTGTGTGTGTGTGTGTGTGTGCGTGCGCGCGCGCGTGTGTGTGTGTGTGTGTGTTGTGTGTGTGTGTGTGTGTGTGTGTGCGTGCGTGGTGTGTACATGTGTGTGTGCTTGCGTGTGCGTGTATGTGTGTGTTTGTGTGTATGTGTGTGTGAGTGTGTGTGTGTGTGCGCGTACGTATGTGCATGGTGTTTGTGGGTGTGCGTGTGTTTGTGTGTGCATGCGTGCGTGCGTGCGTGCGCGCGCGCGCGCGCGCGCGCGCGCGCGTGTGTGTGTGTGTGTGTGTGTGTGTGGTGTGTGTGCGTGTGTGTGTGTGTGTGTGTGTGTGTGGTGTGTGTGTGTGTGTGTGTGTGTGTGTGTGTGCGTGTGTGTGTGTACAACCATGAATTAATCTGACAATAAATTGGTTTCAGTCAGTGTGTGTGTGTGTGTGTGTGTGTGTGTGTGTGTGTGTGTGTGTGTTACACAGAGGGAAACTCAGGGAACGCAGTGGAAGGGGTGCCGGGACTACCTGACAGATGACTGGCATATTCGCTTCTACGTGCACAACCCTGGAAGTGGTAACATCACGCTGCACGTGCAGAGGACAAAAGGTCAGCTGGTGTTTACTGTCTCTATGCTCCTCTTGCTCCTGTGTGAAATGTGTGTGTGTGTGTGTGTGTGTGTGTGTGTGTGTGTGTGTGTGTGTGTGTAGTTGTACTTCAGTTAACGTCTCTTCACCCTCAAGTGACATTAGACAAATGTGGACCTCGCATGTGTGTGTGTGTGTGTGTGTGTGTGTGTGTGTGTGTGTGTGTGTGTGTGTGTGTGGTGTGTGTGTGTGTGTGACCTATTACTGCTTTTAAAATATTTGTATATCTTGGATAAAGTTAAAGATGTACGAACAGAGAAAAAGCCTATGTAGAATGTAGTATCTGTAACCAAAGAAAAAGTTGTGCAAGTTTTTGTATCTGTTGGGTAAACCATGTCTTGAGAGATTAAAAAGAAAAAAAGAACAGAAAAGAAAACGCACACACCACACACCTGTAAGATGTAAGATTGGTAAAGAAAGAAAAGATTTATACGGTGGTTTTTTTTTTTATTTCCTTTCCCCCCCTTTTAGCTCTCGTCATTTCTTTCCACTTTTTTTTTAAAAAATACATTCTTCCACTCTAAAACGACTGCTCAAATTTCATAAAAGACATTGCACATGATGGCTGAACTCAATCAACAATGTTTGAATACAAGAGCGGGGAGCTAGTCTCATCAGTCAATAATACTATCACAGTTTCTGTAAAAAAAAAAAAAAAAAAATGGCGACAATAAGAATGACAGTATGAGGACGGTGGTGTCATATATAGTCAATGATGCTGTTTTAAAAGAATGACGGTGAAAAACTGACAATATCAATGATGCTGTTAGGGACTTTAGTTCAGTTTCGTCCCGGAATCCTGTAACGAGGTGGAAGGGCGAAGGAGAGGAGGATATGAGGCGGAGGGGTAGGGGCTGGGGGGGAGGGGGGGGGGAAAAGGGGGCAAGCAGCATGCGGAATACTGAGGCTGACAAATGCCTCAATGTTGATCTTGTCGTTTGTATAATGGAGGTCTTTGATGCCCGGAGCTGTTCTTGATGTTGTCAGGCTAGTTATTCCTCGATCGTCCTCTCTCTCTCTTTTTTTTGTTGTTGTTGCCATCCATGGTACTTTGCATAATGATTTTGTTTTTGAAACAGGACAGTGGGGCGATACGTACCTTATTAACATTTAAATGGCAGTATTGACATATCTTGAAATCATTCGAACAAATCGACAGCCATGAAGAAGAATGACAATGATTTTGATAACATCAATGGAAATGAGGACAACGAATGGTGCTGGCATCATCGGTGATACTAACGGTCACCTTGGTTTGTTTGTTTGTTTTTCAGTGTGCACAGAGGGCCCCGACATCATCCTGATCGTGCTGGGGGTGGTGGGAGGGGTGGTGGGGGTGGGGCTGCTCCTCCTCTTTGCTCTTCAAACTGCTGACCAGCCTCTTCGACCGTCTGGAGTATCAGCACTTTGTCAAGGAAACTCAAATCCCCCAAGTGGGCCAAGGTCAGTGGTGTAGGATAAGTAGGTCAAGGTCATTCACACAGCACTAGTAGGTCAAGGCCATTCACACAACACAAGTAGGCCAAGGTCATTCAGAGGGTGCGAACATGCCAGTGCCAGTCTCCAAGAATCAGGTCAGGGTGCGTTCATACTGAGCTCACCCAGTTACCTGCTGCTGTAAGCTGGTGGCTGGAAATTGTGCACACGTCATGTTCTTCTCTCTCACCATGAGTGATGACGATATCCATTCACTCTGATTAAGGCTAGCCGGCCTAGTTCAACAAATTTGCTTTGTCGAAGACGCATACTAAACACAAAATCTAATGGTTGGCTCTCTCCCAGTGGACTGAAGTTTTAAAGCTACAACAATACTCTTCATTGATCATGGACGAAAAGAGACACACCATTGCTGTTCGAAAGAGATAAGTCATTTCCGATAGAGGTGATAAATCGCCACAGTAGATGTATTATCAGCATCACATAATAATGCACAGTTTAAGAATTTAAGTCTGATAATGGCTACTTTTATTCCTCACAAAGCGAACACAACAGTAGTTAACATGCAGATGCCCGTCAGGTTGACACACAACTCACACATAGCCCGGCAGGACATTCAGCCTTTAGCAAAACAGCTCCAGACAATTAAGCAAGGAAAGTCTATACATTATCTCGACCGAAATAGACCTGTATGACCTGCCTTTTTGTGATGTTTTTGAAAGTTAAGAGAGAAAAAGATCATGAGAGAATAACAGCGTTTGAATTGTCGCTGCTAGCCTGTTCTCTCTGTTCTAGGTAGCCGAGCAACATCTTCTTCGGTGGACACTTTCTGGCGAGCATGACATTGTTGGGTTTCTTTCGAACTGCTGGCTCTGGCCCAGCAAAGAGAGCCGTCGGTGTGGATGTGTGTTGATTTGGGGGAGGTGCGTGGGATTAGCAGCTGCAGGAGCAATGTGCAAAAGATGGGAGAAAAACGTTTGAAAAAAAAAAAGCACAATCTTCAAGGGCATTGATGATTAACTGATAGAATTCCGAACTGGAAATACGGCCTAACAGACAATTAACGCCCAAGCCTGGCAAGTGAGTCCATCTTAAATCCATGGTTTGAATCTCAGACAAGTTGTTTTCTTAATGCTTTGCTATGTTATATTTCATTTTTATTCTATCTTATTTATATTTCATTCGAATCCATGATTTGAATCTCTGATAAGCTGTTTTCTTAATTTTTCAAAATGGAGTGACTGAGGGCGGAGAACGAAGCCAAATTTAGAAAGAGAGGGGGGTATTTACCGATAAGGACATACAAAGCACAGAACAAGACAAAATGCATCACGACCTCTTGGGTCTTCTTCAGAAAAAAAAAATCACATTTAACATTTAGGACAGTACAAACAAAGAACGAAGAGTGATTCCGTTAACAAGTACACACATCGAGTGTCGAAGACAAGACGTGAAATACAACACGACAAAGGGTATCAGTCAATATGAAGAGTAAAGTTTCAAAATGGAGTGACTGAGGGCGGAGAACGAAGCCAAATTTAGAAAGAGAGGGGGTTAGTTACCGCCAAGGACATTGACAAACGAAGCACAGGACAAGACACAATGCATTTCGACCTCATAGGTCTTCGTCAGGCAAGAAAAAACACACACACACACACACACACACACACACACACACACACACACACACACACAACAATCACATTTAACATTTAGGAGGACAGTACACTCTATGTGTACTTGTTAATGAAGTCACTCTTCGTTCTTTGTTTGTACTGTCCTAAATGTTAAGTATGATCTGTTAAATTTTTATCTGAAGAAGAACCAAGAGGTCGAAATGCATTGTGTCTTGTCCTGTGCTTTGTTTGTCAATGTTCTCGGCGGTAACTAACCCCCTCTATCTAAATTTAAAAAAAAAATTAATTATTTTTTTGTCTTAATGTTTAATTTTTTTTTTATTTATTTCATTTCATTTTAATTCATTTTATCTTATCCTATTTTTTATTTATTTTGTTTTATTTCATTTTATTTTATTTCATTTCATTTATTTACTTTTTTTGTCTTCCCTCTTCATCACACCTAAAGTAGTCGTCTTGGAATTTGTTTGATTCTTGAGTTAGCGGTATATAAACAATTTTCTCCCAAAGTTTGTTTCAGTTTCCGCCTACACTCACCTTACTTTGCAACTAGTAGTAGTAATCAGTGCTATACTTTTGCATGAGATGGAAAGCCGAGGCTCCTTGTACAGTATACACTTGCTGCACGTCAAAATATCCTGGGCATCGAAAGTTGTCCCGAGCAAAATTCTATAAGAAATCCACCTTGACGGGAGGAAAGCAAGAGAGAGAGAGAGAGAGAGAGAGAGAGAGAGAGAGAGAGAGAGAGAGAGAGAGAGAGAGCATTTGTGTGGCGCCGTGCTATGGTAGCGCGCCCCTTTCCGGAAAAGTCACCAGAATATAAAAGGGCAAAATCTGTTCTGATGATGGAGATATGTGACACAAAATACAACACACTTTATGATGATGAAATTCGTTGTTGCTGCCTTCAGTAGCGGTGTGTTCGAGTCGTACTTCACATGAGTGAAGAGGTACTCACTTTATCTAGCACATATATGTTCATCACCGCTACGTACCACGTTATACAGCTGTAACAACTATGCATGAAAGTAGAGTGATGGTACGTGTCACGCCAGTGCCAGGTGTGTGAAAATCCTGGTGAGCGAGTGTGTGTAGGATGTTGAGTTATGTTTCCTGTGAAACGTACGCGTTGTGTGGAACGTCATGTGGAAGTTGATGTTTCATGTTACAGCACAACAACCCCATCTACAAGGAAGCCACTACCACCTACTACAACCCTGCCATGAACAGGGACTGAGTGACCAACTGTCAGTCGCTGCCGCCGCCGCCACCACCACCACCACCACCACCACCACCATCATCATCACCGCTGCCACCAACTGCCACAACAGCACATTCAAAAACTTCGCCCTTCTCCACTACCACCACCACAACCATCATCATCCCCCAACCTAACCAACATCACATGGACCTTCAGTGAGATTAGCCCCAATCACCAGGCATCAGCATCATCGGTCCGTATCTTCATCGCGGTTAAGTTCTGTATTCAGTCCACATCCGTATCAGGCACGGTTTAAAGGCTGAGACAGGGAAAGACGGTAGGGAGCGAGGGGGGATGGGGGGGGGGTGGGGATGCCTCTTCCCATCCCGTTCTGCTCTCTCTCCTGCCCCTCTCCCCACCGCTATCCATAGATATACATACATTAAAAAAAAAAAGGGTACAGAAAAACCAGTTTCTTACTAGAGGAGAAACCAGGAACTGGTCGTAGAACATTTGCGGGTCGATATGTAGACAATAACAGGGTTGGTAAGTAGACAGTGACAGGTTTGGTAAGTAGACGGGAGGGTTGGCATGTAGACAATGAGAGGGTTGGTACATAGATAATGAGAGGCTTCGTACATAGATAATATAGGATCGGTATGTAGACAATGAAAAAGGTTGGTTTGTAGACAATGAGAGGGTTGGTTTGTAGAGACCGAGAGGATTGATATGTAGAAAAATGGGTTAATATTGTGGACACTTGAGAGGGCTGGTATTTAGACAAAGAGAGGTTTGGTAGTTTGTCCCTCTCACCCTGTGACATGCACTCAATGACCTGACATATGCTGGTGAGGGTGATTCTACAGGGTGACCTCCCCCCCACCCCCCCCCCCCCCCCCCCCCCCCCCACATACTGATAAGCTGGCCACCTCGAAACAGCTAACGATCAAACAGGATAGAGGAGACACGTCATCTCCTACCCAGCTCTGAGAACTGGCACCAGTGGATGTGACAGCCAAATGGTCAGGGAAAACCACATCGTTCATGTTCGAGGATAGCTGGGTTAGTTCCAGCAGTGGCTAGATGGGCTGATGTATTGCCCTGCGTTTTGTTCATATCTCCCCGCCCCACCTCCACCTCCCCTCAGAAGTGGCTAGATAGGCAGGAGTGTTGTCTTGCATTTTGTTCCTACCCCCCCCCCCCCCCCCCCCCCCCAGCAGTGCCTAATGGACCGAAGTGTTGCCTTGCATTTTGTCTCTATCCTCCCCCCCTACCCAAGCAGTGGCTAGATGGGCTGAAGTGTCATCCTGCATTTTGTCTCTATCCCCCCCCCCCCCCCCCCCCCCCCCCCCCCGCACACACACACACATCTCAGCAGTGGCTAGATGGGTCGAAGTGTCGCCCTGCATTTTGTCCCTATCTCCCTCCCCCACCCACCCCCCCGCAGTAGCAGTGGCTAGATGGGCTGAAGTGTCATCCTGCATTTTGTCTCTATCCCCCCCCCCCCCCCCCCCCCCCCCCCCCCGGCCCCCCCACCCCCCCCACCCCCCCCCCCCCCCCCCCCCCCCCCCCCCCCGCACCCCCTTTTTGTCCTACTCCCCCCCCCCCCCCCCCCCCCCACCTCAGCAGTGGCTAGATGGGCCGAAGTGTCGACCTCCCTAGATCTCCCCCCCCCCCCCCCCCAGCAGTGGCTAGCAGTGGCTAGATGGGTCAAAATATCACCCTGCATTTTGTCTCTATCTGCACCACAACAGTGGCAAGATAGGCCGAAGTGTCGCGCCACATATTGTCCCCGTCTCCTAAATCAGTAACATATGTGGAGATCAGTATGTGGCTGGATCTCTTTGTGCGTGAACACACACACTCAGAAGATCAGACACACACGTGGTTTGATCCATTTAGATCAACATAACTATGTGGAGACTGATTTTGTGGCTTGGATCCCTTCTGTGTCTGAACACGCACTGAATATTAGATACACACTTTATTTGACGTCCTGTCGACCAATATGATAGTGAGGAGATCTTACTGTATTGCGGCTGGGTGTGACTATGCACAGGAGGTCAGATACATGTTTTGTCTGATCCCGTTATTCTGCAGCATTCAGTTCTGTCACGGGCTGCTCAGCGCTCCCTTTTGCCCACAGAAATGATGTGATTGACGTTCGCTCGACCAGCTTAACACACACACAGTGACAGTCTCACACCTGTGTCCTTTTGACCTCTCTGTGCAATATATATCATGTCTGTATGACAGCCAGCTATGTCTGCCTAGTATTGTCTACTGCATGTCCGTCTGCGTGTGGCTGATGTGTTTCCCCTTGCCTGTTATTTTTTTCTCTGAATGTCTGATAATTTGCCCCTCGTACGTCAGTCTGTGTGAGTCTTACATTGCTCATTACCTGTCTACCTGTTGTCTGCATGCCAGATAATGTCTACGGCATATCTACCTCTGTTTCTTTGTGTGTCTGATATTGCGTTTTTCTATATGCATAATGCTGTCCATTGCCTATCAATCTCTCTCTGTGTCCTATTCTATCTGTAGCACATCTGATTTTGTACATTGACAGTTTGTCTCTGTACAGCTGTATTTTCCAATGCCCATCTGTTGCTGCATGTCAGTATTGTGGATTGCCCATCTGTCTCTGTCTGTTGTCATTTGCTCACCTGTCTTTGTATGCCTGACATTGTCAGTTACCTGTCTGTCTGTCTGTATAATGTTGTCAAGTACCTGTCTGTATGTATGTCTGATATTGTCCATTGCCTGTCTGTCTTTATGTCCAGTATTGTCTATTGTCTGTCTCTGTATGTCCAATATTGCATGCCTGTCTGTATGTCCAGTATTGTCCTTTGCCCATCTGTCTGCATGTCCAGTATTGTCCAATGCCTGTCTGTCTCTGTATGTCTAATATTGTCCATTGCCTGTCTGTCTGTATGTCCAGTATTGTCCTTTGCCTGTCTGTCTGTATGTCCAATATTGTCCAATGCCTGTCTGTTTCTGTATATTCAATATTGTCCATTGCCTGTCTGTCTATATGTCCAATATTGTCCAATGCCTATCTGTCTCTGTACGTCCAATATTGTCCATTGCCTGTCTGCCTCTGTTCGATATTGTCCATTGCCTGTCTATTTTGGTGTGTCTGACATTGTCAATTGCCTATATATTTCTGTACGTCTGATATGTCCATTGACAATTTATCTCGTGTTAAGTACGATATTGTCCATTGCCCATCTGTCTCTGTAAATCCCATGTTATCCGTAACATGTCTATCTCTCCATGTTGGACATTGTTCATTGCCCATCTGTCTCTGTAAATTCCATGTTATCCATAACATGTCTGTCTCTGTATGTCTGATATTGTCCTCTGCCCATCTCTCTGTATATCTGACATGTCCATTGCCAATTTCATTCTTGTTATGGCTGATATTGTCCCTTGTCCGTCTGTCTCTTTGTATACCTATGTCCATTGCACATCTATCTCAGTTTGTGTGTGGTATTGTCTATTGCACATCTGTTTTGTTTCTCTGTTTGCCTGACATTATTCATTGTGTGTTTATGTTGTTACTCTGTAAACTTGGTATTGCCCATTCCCCATCTGTCTCAGTTCTTCTATTTGCTCTATATTGTTCATAGTCCATTGCACGTCAGTCTCTATGTGTCTGATATTGTCTATCAACCATCCATCCTTTATGCCTGATACTGTCCATTAAACATTAGTCTGTTTCTCTGTCAGTCTGTTATTGTCCAATACTCACCAGTCTATGTATGGTAAATGGTTCATTTATTATCCATTGCACAACTGTTTTTTTATGTTTGCTTGATTCTCTGTCTAATATTGTCCATTGCTCATCTATATATCTCTGTCTGTTTGCCTGATATTGTCCATTGCACGTTTATCCCTGTATGTCTGATTTTGTTCATTTCATATCCATCTCTGTGTGTCTGGTAGTCTTCACTGCATATCTCTTTCCGTTTCTTGTCTAATATATTCCGCTGTACATCTGTCTTTGTTTCTTTGCACACCGGCATTGTCTACTGCATGTGTGTCTCTGTTTCTTTGTCCATCATGTCTTACTGATTTGTAACTTTTTCTCATTTTCCTACCTTCCAAAAAATGCACTTTCTTTGAAACTAAACAAAAAAAAAAAATCAGCGCAGTGTAATTATACTGTCATGCAGCCACAATGATATCGGTCAACCAAAACCAGAATGGGTGAAGCATACAGCATCCTCATTTTGCAGAAAATAAATGAAATATAAGAAGTCACATGTGTGATGGACTTACTCTTTTCGAAACATTGCATCTTTAAAACAAACAAAGAAACAAACAGACAAAATACAAAGACGAAAAAAAAAGAAGAAATATTGAAATAAGAATTACCAAGTACTGAATGAACTCTGTGTTGAAACTTTGTGACTCCTTTTTACCCAGTATTCAAATAAAGTGCATGTCATACTTCTTTCATCTCTTTTCCTTTTATCCGTTTTAAAGATCTGTGATTTAAAGTATTAACTGTCGCTACCATGATGCGAAGAAAGGAAATCCAAGAAGTAAAATCTAACCTCGGAAGCAAAATAAAACTGGAAAGATTTTATAAATTTTTAAGATCATTTTTGAGGGAACAAATAACACAGTAATTCATCAGCATAGTTTCAATGCCCAAATGTTCAGGTCAAACTTTTTCACACATATAATTTCACTGAAAGGGCTGATAGGATAAGAGTGAACAGGCCGTCAGCACAAAAAAGACAATATCTGAGAAAAAAAAAATTATTCCAGTTGTCCATGATAGCAGACATTTTTTTTTCCCCCAACTCCACCCCCCCGCCACCCCTTTCACCAAAGTTTCTTGCAATATGAACACTTCCTTGACTGTTGTAACGCTTGTAGCCAGCAAAATTCTCACTCTCTGAGGTTACTGAAGAAGGACAAAATGACACTGACTTGCAAAGAAAATATTTTGGATATCTGTGCTGTAACTGGATAGCTGGAACAACAGAAACAAGGGTGGATAAGAGTTGAGGTGATTACTGATCCATTTGACATCATTGACATGCAGTGTAGGTTAATGTGCTCTGCTTTATGGATGATGTTCAGAAGTATTTGTGGCACTGGAACAAACTGCTTTTAGGAACTGCACGAACAATCAAAATGAATGTTGTACATGTTTTTATTGAGCTTCTTTCAAAGCGAGCTCTACACACACACACACACACACACACACACACACACACACACAGAACTACACAAACATGTGCATGATGGATCTTCTCTTCCGTTGGAGATCAGTTTGTTCTATTTTCAAGGTTTTTTTCCTCCTACAATCTATTCCTTTAGGTGTGTGCGCATGCTTCTATTTAAACAGTAGAATTATACTTGTTGAAGTTGGCAGGCAGCTTTATGTAAGAATGATATCAAAGAGAGAGAGAGAGTGTGTGTGTGTTTGTGTATATGTAGACAAACTAAGCTGCTGCCTGATCATCATTTCATGTCTGTTGCCTATGTCAGTGAACCTCCCAGTTTTTTAACTTCACTCCTGCATCTTCACACAGACACAGACTTCTCCCTTACTCTCTAATCCTGTACTCCTTCTAGTGATTTCAAGTTTACATGTCTGCAATCTTCATCTACCGCTCCATGTATGCCTCTCTCTCTCTCTCTCTCTGTTTTGTGAGCGTGTCTGTTTTGTGTGTGTGTGTGTGTGTGTGTGTGTGTGGGCGCGCACACACCTTTCATCTTCTTTCTACGAGTTTAAGTAAAATGAACTGTGTAAACGTAGAACTGTGTGTGTGTGTGTGTGTGTGTGTGTGTGTGTTGTGGAAATTATGAACAAAGCTTTGAACAAATGTGTCAACTCCGCCTTCCTTCTTTGTTCCATAGAACATGTGCATCAGTGGCTTTTGCTTTCAAAACATTTTTTTCTTCCTTTTTTTGTTTAAACATGGACATTGTACCTCAATGAATTGTGATGCATTGCATTGTATTATACTATTACATTGCATCACATTGCATTGCTGTATGAAATCGTCGTCTGTTAGTTATCATCGCTCCATATTCTTACCGCTCTTCTGGATTCTCTAGGACTGCAAGTACACCTGTTCAAGTATCCGTGTGTGTGTGTGTGTGTGTGTGTGTGTGTGTGTGTGCGTGTATGCATGTGTGTGTGGTGCATGTGTGGTGGTGGTGGTGGTGTGTGGAGAGAGAGAGAGAGAGAGAGAGAGAGAGAGTGTGTGTGTGTGTGTGTGTGTGTGTATTCTAAGCCTGTAAAATGTCCTTAACAGCAAGGTAAACTGCTAGCAAAGAGCACTCCATCGATAGCAGATATCTTTAAAAATATTATTGGGGCTCCATTACCCTGACTAACGAACTGTACATGAGTATGTTTAAAATCAGATCCGAATTTGATTTGTACATTCCTGGTCAATATACACTATGCTTCTTTTTTTTCTTTCTTTCATATTTTTTGTGTGTGTGTCCATATGCACAAGTTTGTTGTTTGTTCCCCGTCCAATATGGATTAATTGTGAGGCAGAGGACAAGAACATCAAAATAACATTGTCTTTGAAAACTTTCACCCATTTGATTTTTTTTTTTTTGCTTTGCAATGGACCCCCCCCAAAAAAAAAAAAAAAAAAAAAAAAAAAAAAAAAAAAAAATAAAAAAAAAAAAAAAAACCCCCAAAAAACAAAAGAAAAAAAATCCCAAACATAAGACCTGTAAGGTTTACACTGCTCTGGTCCTCTCTAATGGGTGCTAGATTTCAGGGCAGGGATTTATGTCTTGTACATGTAGCATTCTGTTTTGTATTGTGCAGTCACTTTCATGTCACACTGTTTTACAAGGTCAGACTGCTTTCTCAAAGGTCAACAACCTGTATACTGGATCATCATTACTTGTCTATGTTTGAAACATTTGATAAAAAAAAAAAAAAAAAAAAAAAAAAAAAAAACTTCGCTTTCTAAAAATTGTATACTCTTGTAATCTTTTGTGTATAATTGAGCAATGTTACTTTTCTGAGAACAATACATCTTCCGAGGCATTTTCGAAATGCATTCAGCAGTGTTCAGATGTGAAATACCATGGCTCAGAGTCAGAGGAGAAATACTTGCCATGTTTAGTTCATTTCAACAGGAAAATCAAACCTCCCAAAGCAACAACAACAAAAATGGTGTTGAAGAATTTGCAAAGTAAGAGGAAAACGTGCCCATGTTGATCTGTATTAACTAATCATCTTAAACTGACAACACTCCTTCCCCGTCTAAATCCTCTTGGACTTCCCAATACACACAGACACATGTGGAAGTGTATACAGGTACACACACAAACACATGTTCAGTACCAACTTATCTGTAACACATGTCTGTAATCCATTGTATTTGCACAGTCTCCTGAAGTCGTGCAGCAGTGTCACCTGACCAGTACACTGCAAGGTAGGTAACCCAAAACATCACTAGCTTAAATCTCCAAGATCAGCTGAGTGCCCATGTTCTGAATCCACTGAGGTAAAAAAAAAAAAACTTATATCTGAATAATAGGAATTTGTTTTTGCCATTTAAGAAGAAATATGATCTTGTCGAAAGTATTCAAAATTTTGCATTTCTGAGAACATACACACAGAACGGGGTACGAAGGAAGGATTTTGTTTAGCTTTGATTGGCACCAGGCAATTCCACAGAAAACAGCTATGGTCCTGGATCATGATGGTAGGCATTTCAGCTGGGAAGGATTTTTGCAACCAGCCACTTAAAGCTGGTTCAACAAGAAAGAGCTGCCAGTGTATAGTATTGATTGTTTTGATGGTTCAGTGCGCTTCCTTTTTCCTTTTTTTTCCCCCCATAATTTTTGATTAAACAGAGCAGTAAAATTCTTCTGAATTTCTCTGGAATAATTCAGATTGCTGTTTGCATTATGATTTGTTACTTCTTTTTTATGTTTTAAAAAAAAATCCTCTTCAAACAATGGAATGATTTTGAACCTTGCTGTTTTGAAATTAATCAATAAAACTTGAGCTTCTCTACTGAGTTTGTATGTGTTTACTCTTTGAGTGCTACATGTTTGAAATGTTACATGTTACACTTGAAAACTGTGTCCATGTGCATGTAGTGCTACTGCTGCGGGTTTTGAGATTTCCATAAAAGTCACAGCTTCTCCCCCCCCCCCCCCCCCCCCTCTCTTCTCCCCTATTTACTGATATTGAATGAAAAGAATACTGTCATACATCTTACATTCAAAACACACAAACCACCTTACTCTCAGAGTAAAGTTTGCCTAAGTGGCAGTCTCCCTTCAGTAGAAGCAGTAAATTAATTACACTCTAATTTTGTAGAAATAATGAAATGATGTAGGACACGGGAATGAAAAAAAGTTTTTGTCTACAGAAACATTCATGCTCATATCCCCTAAGTCTTTCCTTCTTCTTCTGAGGCCTTTTCAGGTAAAATGCATATTGTTCTTTGGTGCCCTCAGAATCGAAGTTTGATTTGTACACCGATGATCTTTAAGTCATACAGGCTAGGACATGAGCAACAAATCTGTTGGGCTAACCTTGCTGCCCAGCAGCAAGAAGCTTTCAATCTAGTGAGGGTGTACTGTGTTATTGCATTGTGTGGTGTATCTTTTTGTCCTCATCGATATTTTGGCACAGAGAAGTTGAAGTGGTTTTCCAAAGACAGAATTTCACCACAGCAGAGCACTACCCACTGTTTTGATCATGCCATGGATATGATCTTTTCAACCATGTCTGTTAGTTCATTTGTTCGCTTAATTGCACAAACACTACCAAACCAGTTTGAAAGAAACTTGGGTTACAGTCCCAAGATGAAACCATTAAATCGTGGTGTAGACCTGCATCACAGAGCAGACCTGCCCAGCAAGACGATACAATAACTACTGCATCAATTTTAAGAAAATGTAGTGAAAGTATTAAAGGTGGCAAACCAAACACACTCATTAAAATGTTGTGGGAATTCATGGTTTGGATCCGAATCAAACAGCAGATCCAGAATCCAATCTGATTTTGTCGGAAGTCTGCATTGTCTAATGTATCATCCTCTTTCCTGTTTTCTGCCTGAGTCTTTCTTTTATCTTTTTGATTAACCTGTCTAAAGCAGATTTAATGAACTTCACCAGACAAAACCAAGCAAAACCTGTAAGTGCCACAAAATCAAACATCTGCACTAACTGAATGCTGCGCAGAAGTCTAGAACTTATCACCTGACCGAAAAGATTAACATGTACAGTTTAATGAAGAGGCGGAGAAAATCCTGACCCTTCCGAGGCTTGAACCAAAGATCAGGAGTTGTCTCACTTCACTCAAAGGCAAATGTGTTATCCTCTTGGCCAGTAATGCAAAGCAATTGTGTTAAAACAGAAGCTCCAATTGTGCATTTCTTCCCTTTTCTTTTTCTCAACAATTTTTAAAATTCTGTTATTTAAGAATAATCATACCAGAGCACATCTCCATTCTTTCTGATTCAAAATAGGACCTTTCTGATACTTTCTCATTGACAATCATCAAAAAAAACAAAAAAGCAAAAACACCTCCACCCACACCCTCCCCAAATTTCAGATTCTATATCTCTTTAAGTCCTGCTTTCCTGAAGGCTTCATTTGAGTTTCCTCCTGCATACTTACAATGTGAGATTTTGTATTTAAGTCATGATTGTTAGCAAGTTCATGTGGCTTATCTTTGGAATGATGTGGCTGCCCTCTAGAAAAGGACACTCACTTAGGCTGACTCTGCAACCAATTATTATCCTCAGCAACTGGTTTCCTCCATACGTTGAATCACAACATGCACTACTAAACATCACAAAAGTGACTCAGCAGTAGTGCAAGGTCTTTTTATTTTAATGAATACTTATATAGCGCCTATTCTCGGCTAGAGACCAAGCTCTTAGCACTTCACAATCCACACTCTCATTTACACAACAGGCTGCCTACCTGGGTAGTGCCGACGGAAGAGCTGCCAGCAAGTGCTTCATTCAGTCTTTCCTGTGCCATCCACTCTATATCATTCAATATTGTTCACTCCATTTCATTACTTCCTTCATTCTTTTCCGCTTCTTGTGCAGGCTGCATGCTATGTGTGACGTGTCATCCATACAAACGGCCAAACTGGCCTTCTCTTCCAAAAGTTGGTGATGGGATTTTACGTGTGTGCAAGATGTTATGCGTGTGTTCACAAACCGAACCTCTGTTTATAGTCTCATTCGAAGAACTACAGAATGTGTTCTGATATGATTATTCTTGAATAACCGACTAAAAAAAATTGTTGAAAAAAAAAAAAAAAAAAGGGAAGAAAAAAGAAAAATTGGAGCTTCTGTTTTAACATGATTGCTTTGCATTACTGGCCAGGTGGACAACACTGTCTTCTACAGTGTAAGCTGCCGTAGGAAGACTAAATTTCTACGGGTCCCTGTGGACTGACAATGCTGGGGCTACAACAGGTTGCACCTGAATGTGGCTGTGTTCACAGGAGTCAGAAAGAGCAGGGCTGGTATGATGCTGCTGAAAAAGTCATGCAAGATTTCACACACACACACACACACACACACACACACATGCATGCGCATGTACACACACACACACGCACACACACACACACATACACACACAGATCCCTTCCTCGTCCTATTCCTAATACTGCTGGTGAAACAAATCATCAGAACCATTATGCTGTGACTGATCAGGTTTATTCCTGGCAGTACATGCTACAGGTAAAGGCTTTCAAAAAAAAAAAAAAAAAAAAAAGTCAATACAGGTCTGGTAACATGGGTGAGAGCAAGTCATTTTCTAAATATACTGAAGTCGCACAATATGATGCACCTTCCCTGTTAAAAATACCTCATCAAATACAGTGTTAAAACTTGAGCCTACCTTTTTTCAATTAAAATGTATAACATAAGTTGTTTTATTGATCATTGACACACCATTCACTTTCAGAAAATCAGTACTCTGACATTCAGTCAAGCAAGGCAACTAAATATGTTGACATATATAATTCTGGATGAGGATTCAAACACCCCTTCCCCCCTTTCTAATCACCTCACCCCCCCTCCCCCTCTCCCGCACCTCCCTTTTTAATGAACAGACCTGTGTGTATGAACTTCAAACATCTGCTTCTTTGCTTTTTGTTTTTCTCATTGAATTCAGTGTCTGATGAATGAATCCCATCCACGTATTACTGGATCCTTTTTACTATCATTCTTACCCCCCACCCCATTCGCCCCTATACAGAAGACATTCTACAATTTCATCCTAATTCTCTTCCATATTTTCACCATCAAGACATGAATCTCTCTTTCTCTCTCTCACACACACACACACACACACACACACACACACACACACACACACACACACACACACACTATTACACCCAAATGTGCACACATAGTTACAACAAAAATGGCAGCACAGTATACAACTCAAAAGGGAGAACTGGTCCACAAAATACTTCAGTTAAAAATCAAATAGGTGAACTGGTCCATAAACTAAAATTAATCGCTGGTGTACAAATAACTAACACCAGAGTACTTAAACAGAGGACGATCAAATTATTCACCTAAACCCTACAAGTGTGACACAAAGAATGATTTTGAAAATCATTTCAAATGCCATCATAAAACAGAAAGCCTTTGATTCTTCATTTGAATCTGTGAACTAACAGTGACATACCTGAAACATGCAATACTTCATGTGTGTACAAAAATTGAATTTTGATGATGAGTTCTCATTCGGTTTGTTTGATTCTGTATGCACCACACAGCTGACTAATACATCTCTCAAAAACAATGTACTAGATATACATGTCCTGTGTGTATGCACCACACAGCTGACTAATACATCTCTAAAAAAATACTGTACTTGATATACATGTCCTGTGGTGCATACAACATAGGACATGTTTGATTCTGTACGCAGCACACAGCTGACTAATACATCTCTAAAAAATACTGTACAAATACTGTACTATACATGTCCTGTGTTGTACGCACCACACAGCTGACTAATACATCTCTAAAAAATACTGTACTACATATTCATGTCCTGTGTTATCATTGTATTAGGGCTCAGTGCTCTGTGTGTGTGTGTGTGTGTGTGTGTGTGTGTGTGTGTGTCTGCATGTGTGTGTGTGTGTGTGTGTGTGTGTGTGTGTGTGTGTGTGCGTGTGCGCGCGTGCGTGCGCATGCATGCACTTGTGTATGATCTACTGCATGTACATATGCATCTGGGCATATTTTTTGTCCTGAAAGTAAAAAATGGTGTTATTCATTATGCTCTTGCACCTTCTCCGGTATTGTCATGACTATGTAATGCTGCATCATCTTTACATACCATAAGCATTCTTTTTAAAAATTTGATCTGCAAAATTTTACTGATTTAAAATCATGAACGGGTAAAAAAAAAAAATCCTAAGATAACCAAACAATTGCAGATCTACAGAATACAATACATAAGTACCCCTCTGTTTAAAATCTAGCCCCCCCCCCCCCAATGTCATGTACGATAAAAAAAAAAAAAAAAAAAAAAAAAAAAAAAAAAAAAAAAAATCTAACTTCGCCTGTCATGGGCTAAACAAAACTCTGTTTGACAGTTTACTGGCGGGGAACAGTACCCTGTCAATCCCTCAAGAACATCGTCCACAATACCTGGTGAAAAATCAGAAATGACAAAAGGTGAACAGAAAAAAATTGTGGTTATACCAGTGACAAACTGTACGTTCAGCTGTTTGGTTATAAAAGTCCAACATGAAGACCCAGCCATATCTCGTCCTTTAATTAACACTTTTTTAAAATTTGATAAAGCTTTGAAAATTCAGTCAAAAAAGCGGATGAAATTATGCCAAGCTGTAAAAACAAAAAATGTTGGCACTTTGGCTGAAAAGTCTGACAACATTTTGGGGTTTTTGACAGAAACAACAACAAACAAACAAAAACAAACACACACAAACACTTACACACGTTTGTACGCACACTTCATTCTCTCTCTCACACAAACGCACACCCACACCACACACATAGTTTTCAGGCATGTTGCTGGGTTTTGATACAAAACCACATCAATATTACAGATCTATAAATGTTACAATGTAAAGATGTAACACCATATTACAAGTAGCTACATCAGTAATAAAGGCAGACTAACAGACCTAGTATTTGGTAAATATACTGCAGAGATTTTAGTAGTGAAATGCCGCAGACACAGTCATCGAACAGACACTGTTCATCACTAGATGTTAACATTACCATCAGCGAATATGCTCAGACTACATGCACACATAACACACCCACAGAGTCTGCATCTACTAATACACACTAAACAAGTTTTGTAACAACAGTTGTTCCACACTATTCATTTTCATTGTATCAATCTACAAGCTACAATTTTCAACTTACAACTAAAACGCAATATTCATAAAAACAGATGTTTGTCATACAAACAAGGCAATAATAAAACTATTGTGTCAGATGATATATTACAGACACTTTACGTATGTCAATCATACTGCCAGTCTAAAAAAAAATGTGAAAGACAAGCAGTACAGGCATTGAAAACATCCATTGCACAATAAGCCTAAGTGAACGTGAATTGAGTTTCACCGGAAGTGAACTAAAAAAGCGAGTTGTACTTAATAATGAAAACTTCTATTTCACTCCAAGGCAACTGGATGTACTGGTTATTATTTTCCAAACCCAGTAATATCTATCTATTCCACAAAATGAGTTGAGCTTTCTCCACCTTGTCTTCTTCTCTTTTCAAATTCATGATGCAGCACGCAGATCCGCTCAGTAAAGGGTCTATTCTTAGCCTCTTACATAATTAGTACACTGCCCCACAATCCAGCTTACTCAGATAATGAACAGACAGTGAAACAAGAAGAAAAGCAGGATGCAGAATATAAAGGGGATACATTGCAAAGTAGCCAGGATAGTCTTCACCTTCTTGTTCTTCACTGAGTTTGCTGTGTAAACAATCAAAAGCAGGTTACTGACGAGTGGACTTGTTGTTAACGCTATTCCTGAAGAAAACCAAACATTTCTGAAAGTCTAAAGAGTA
>JADBJO010024658.1:0-12500 GCA_016801955.1 Conus betulinus
TTTTTTTAACAGAAATTAATACAACTCGTAACGAATGAAAATGTTTAAAACAATTGCTGCATGCCAATACCATTGTTTCTGTGACCAACTCAGTTCAAGTTACGAGTGGGGTTGGTATTAGGTACCATATGCTGCTATAGCGAACCTCTGTAATTCTTTTTTAATTAAAAACTGCAAAAAGTACAAAATACCAATCAAAGAATCTCACTGTAAAATGTCATGATTCCCATGTGTGATTAGCTCTTGACACAAACCCATGAATTACAGTGATATTCTCAAAATATCGATTAAACGTTTTACTGTTGAAGTTTGAAATAAAATGTGTGGTATGAAGATTGGAAGTATGCGGCAATGTTCTCATGAACCAAGTGCCTCAGATGATCACACTGAGGGGCACATCAGCTTTGAAAAGTTAAAAGTTGTAAAGGGTACACTGTGTGACAAAAATTTTACACAATGGAAACATTCTGAGTATATCAGCCCTACGGGGACCTTCCACCCTTTTAGCCACGGGATTTTACTGTTTGGAGCCCTTGACTCTGGGCCCTATTTCATGCAACAGCTCACTTCTGTTTAGTTGGCATTAACAGTTACAGTAAAGACATATTTTCACATCCTTCTCCTTCTATCAGTGCTTTCTACTATAGTCAATATTCTCTAAAGCTGTTTGAAAACATAGTTTTTAACATGGTTATCCAGCTGATTTTTTAAGAGAGTTACAAATTTTAAATAAATGTTACCGAACCGCCCAGAGAAACGTGGACAAAGAGTCACAAGACAAAACACGCCTACCTTGCACTGAACTCTGAAGCCGATCAAAAACTAAGTGAATTTTCGTGTTATATTCGTTTGTATCTTACCTGAAGAAGACCTATGAGGTTTGAAATGCGTTGTGTGGTGTCTTGTGGCTCGTTTGTCAACGTTTCTCTGGGATGTTTGGCTAACATTTATTTCAGATTTTTTAGATTTCCGCCTGCAGTTGTCTCACTTTGCAACTAGATCCAAAGAGTTTACAGTTTGAGCACTGACCGTTTGAGTAATCAGATTATTCCACATTTTGAGCATTGACAGTTTGAGTAATCAGAATATTCCCACATTTGAGGAACTCTGTAACTTTAATCAAGAACATTTCAAACAAACGTGAGGTGTGTTGTGGTATAGTGTTAGTAATGTTTATCCGAAATTAGTTGAATACAAATGTCTTTCAAATTGCTTACCTTCAATGCCGTTCACCAAAGTGGAGTTGTCTCCTAAAATTGCCACAGTGCCTCGCCCGTCTTTTTCGTGTCACTTTTCTTTTGTGTTGTTGCCGTTTTAAAATACCCCATTTGACTTTCAATTCGGCGACCGTCCAGCAGACAAAACGCAGATGCTATACTTTATGGGCAATTATTGCCAGATAAATTGTTTTCTTTTATTCGTCACTTCTCTTGTCAACGACAAATTCAAATGTTCTTCTCAACAGCTATTTCTTCTAGAAGAAATTTTCACTTCTCTGTCCGAGAAATTTGGTTTGCGAGCCCTCTTCCCCTCGGCCATTTTGCTTTATGTGATCGATGAGAATGAGGGATGATTAAGATGATGCTACGGATTTCCATTTCGGTCTGAGACTACATGACAGGGCTGTACTCTACGCTTCCTTTCATAATATAATCCCGGAGTCAACCAGGCCCGAGAGATACAGGCACCTGCAGTGTTGGTCAGGAAATTTGAGCAACATTCTCAGAAACGCATCCATTAAGTGGATGAAACTCGACTGTGTGGTCCCAGTCTTCCCAAATGAGTCCGCAGCAAACTCAACTCTAGGTAGGAGCCAGTCGGGGCAGAAAACCCACATGACTCTGATGGGATTCGAACCCCGACCTCCCAGCGGGAGTCGGCGACGTTAACCACTTCACCACGGCAGCTGGTAGTAAAGGTTTTTATGGCTGCATGTCATATCCTAGAACTATGAAGGTATTTTCTGACCTGCCTTCCTTGCACCTGAAGCTGGTGTGGACACAGAGATATAAAGGTGTTTTCTTTACCTGCCTTCCTTGCACCTGAAGCTGGTGTGGAACAGAGCTGGCCGCCTCCAAATCCAAGATCATTTCATCTGTTAAAAAAAGAAAAACGTTATAGATTATGTCACAAAGGTGAAAGATCGCGCACGGACATTTATCACATTAATAGGCTGAGTTTTTGCCAATAAAAAAATGGCCATAACTCTGGGAAAAATGTGAATGGACAAACGTATGTGAACTTTCACTGCCAATTTCAACTTGTTCATACTCCTCAACTACTCAACACTGTCAAATAAAAAATATCTCCACATCTAAAATGAACCTCTAACATGAAGTCTGTGTGTTTTTTTATGGTATGAAAGAAGTGTGCTTTTATTGTGAACGATCTAAACACACAAACCATACACTGCGTTGGCGAGCTTGTGCAACGATTCAAGCCGCGGGCTATCCGTGACCCACAACAACAACAACATCCGGAAAAAGTGTTCGGAACTTTGACACACTATATGCACAGCGACGATGTTGGTACCATATGAAACAGAAAAACCTGCAGAATTGATCGGTATAAAGTTCGTCATAGTTCCATTTTTTCATTAAGTGCCCTCCGCAAATTTTTGTGCCGAAAGACTAGCATAAACTTCAAAAGCATATCAACATCGCTAATTCTGAACAAAACATATTGAAAGACCACTCGTTTTGTAGAAAAATCAATGCTCTTTTCGTTCGTGTATATAAGGACGCACAGGCTGCTGTGTGTATAAGTTCCGGCCAGGATAAAAGAGAGAACCCCGTAGTCCAATCGGCATTCAGCATTCCGCAACGGGGGGGGTACGAAGCTGACACGATGTTCGAGTCGAGTGGCGAGTTTTAAACCGATGGATCTCAACGATTTTGAGCGTGTGATCTTGGTAAGTATGCGAACGATTCATTTGTTTAAGCCCTTGCCCCTGTTATTTTCAAGGAATTTGTGTTTCTTAACTCTGGAAATTATTTTAGAAGTGTTTTTTTTTTCATCAGACATGTGCTCGGTCGAGTGGTGGTTGTTAGCTCCCGTGATCAGTACTAATGGTTGCAATCGGTGATCAACTTTTAGTTTTAAAACAATTTCATAGAATAACTTTTACCCAAGCTCGTTCAGATTTTTTATAAAAAGGTTTATGATTTTTGTCTAGAGCGAAAAAAATTACGAATAAAGATTAAAATTTGGCAGCTGTAACTTCGACAGGGACGATAACTCAGGTTTCAGACCTCAATGAAAATTGAAAGTAGCAGTTGTTTTGGATTAATTTGCAGTACTGTTGTACCAAAATGAATCAATGAATTAATAAAATCAATAAATTGATAAATAAATGAGATAAAAGGAAAATAAAAAACTAAAAAGTAAACAAAAAATACTCATTAACTAATTAAAGAGAATGTTAGCTTGAAGCTGCAGTATGAGTGTGGCATATGTACTAAAAGATAGGAGTAAGAAAATCAGAATTTGGAAACTTGAAGCATGTATTATAATAAAATGACTAGCTGGTGTGTGTGTGTGTGTGTGTGTGTGTGTGTGTGTGTGTGTGTAGCTGGTAGCATTCACTTAAAAGTCTTATTGAAAATTGTGGCAATGTGTATTTAAAAAATTTTTTACTGTTGAATCATATATCCATAAATGATAGAACTTATATATAATAAAAAAAAAAAAAAAATGTTCTTCAAAGTTATCATGCACTTTCATTCACAGTCTCTGAATTCAAACAATCCATTTTCATCACTGATAGATCAAAACAAATGTCCAGTTATTAACTGTGTTCAGTTTATTTAAAATTTTGTGTGTGTGTGTGTGTGTGTGTGTGTGTGGTTTGCATGTGTGTGTGTGTTGTGTGTGTGTGTGTGTTTGTTACAACACTATGTGTGCATGTAAAATGGTTTGTGTGTGTTGTGCATGTGTGCGTGTGTGTGTGTGTGTGTGTGTGTGTGTGTGTGTGTGTGTGTGTGTGTGTGTGTGTGTGTAAAATAAATTTCAGAAGATGACCAGTACCTGCAAGAATCTGACAGTAGCACTGAAGAAGAACCACAAGAGCCAGATCATTCAGCACTTTTGGAACATGAAATAAAATATTTGTCATCAGTCTTCTGATGATGAATCAGACTATGAATTTCCATTCAATTTCTCAGGCCAGGGGGACAGTCAGTAGCAGTTTCTATGATGATGCATTTTACATTGGTCAAGTACTAGAAATTGTTAGACCTGACCTTGCTTGCATTTCCTTCATGGACCAGAAAGGAACAGAAAAACCTGTTTAGATGGCCGTTGTCAGACTCCACTGGGGAAGTTGCAAGTAAATATGTCTTTTTATTCAGACTTCAACATTCTACCAAAGAACAGAGTTTGGAGCATTGACTGTACCCAGCGGGGAACCCTGAAAAGAAGATACAAACAATATGTTAAAAAGTACTGTTAATGTTGGGGTACAAAATGGAGATGGCCAGTTTTATCTTAATGGTGATTGAAAAACAGGAACATGGAAAGAGGGTGATTTTTTCTGGTATTGAAAAGTTTTTAAGACAGTTGTGATTTACTGTTCCTTTTGGACATATATATTTTGCCTGTTATTTGGAACATATTTGCTTGGTGAAATTCTTGAGCATTTGATTCTGTCCCCGTGATAATGACGGAATATATGTGGAATGTAGGTGATTTTGTTTACTTTGATGTAATTTGTACATAAAGGTGAAGGTTGAACTCATGGATGTTTTTACCTTTAGGTTCCTTCTTCAATGCTGATTATTTTGATACCTCTACTTTGTCTGTAGCATGTGTCGTTCCAGGTTATGGGTTGTTAAGTAACGGTACCCTGTGTTTGCCACAAAATGACACGTCGACAAATCAGCATTTTAGTCATTTTTTGAAGAGGCACAGCTAAAAAATGAATAATCATTGAGCTCTGGAAAAAAAAATAGGCTCAGTGTATCCATCACAGATAATAACTCTGCCAATCTGAGAGTATATTGGGTGAATAGTTCAGAAGATATGAGGGTCCAAACATGGCCCCTTTGGCAAAAACGTGAAAATGTGTTTGCCAGAAGAAAACATTACCTTCACAGTCAGTGCATAATTGTAACTATACAAACTATCTTTTATTTAGTTATCACATGTACACAACTAAAAGACAATATGATGTACTACAGTATCTTCTATTGCTATTATCAATATCTATGGTATTACTATACAAACATTACATTCTTGTGGCACTAGTAAGAGTAGGGACCCCTGCTTGGCTTATCATATAGATTCTCCTAGGAAGGATTTACATTCGACAGACACCAGCAAACCGGTTTGGTTGGTAGTAGTGGAATTAATACGGTCACACAGTCCAGTCCAATCAGTCCAAGTGAGCGAGTGGGCTGCTCAATTACATATACACAGTAGCCTACTATATATATATTCATCCACTTTTGCTAAGGATCGAGTTGAAAAATAATCACTTTTGATACCTAGTTCATTTTAATTCAAATGCACATCCGTATTTTTTTCTTTTTCTTCTTCTTTTTGTTTACTAAATTACCTAACAGGAGTAGAAAGAATATGTGCCAGAATAATCAAATTTGGTTGTGGGCCCTCAACACTGAAGAGGAAGAAGAGAAGAAGAAGAAGAAGAAGAAGAAGAAGAAGAAAAATGAATAAATGAAATGTGGTTATTTGTTTTTACCAAAGTTAGTGGTTTGGGTTTTTTGGAATGTTTTGCAATGTGGTCCTTTGCAAAAGCTGATGGGTACAGTATGAAATAAGTCTTGATAACATTAGAAAAGAGAAACATTACCTGCTGTCATGCGGTCAACACCATGTATTGTGACAAGATAACTTGACACCACCGCAGAACTTGATGCCACCACACCATCTCCCACTGCAACAGACATATTGCATATATAGCAAATAACAACCACAAAAAATTCGCCCCCCCCCCCCCCCCCCCCCCCCCCCCCCCCCCCCCCCCCCCCCCCCCAAAAAAAAAAAAAAAAAAAAAAAAAAAAAACTTTCATACAAAATAAATTCATGGTGACTAAATGAGCTCCATATCAGCATTTTGCACAGCAGCTTATGTGGCAAAGACTACATGAAATGTTCAAGTGCTAGAGCAAACTTATGCTCAGCCTTACATCACAGATTGACTAAGACGGAGGGATACTTCACACTTAAATAACAAAAACGCCAAAGCACACTGTTTCTTAGGTCTCTGTACATAACAAGACAGGTCAAACTTGCTATGTTAGCCACAGTGGACACATTTCTGAGCCAATCAGCACCCAATTTGGCACATAGCATCCAGACAGCAGCCCTAAGAGATCCAGGGGAGACTTTGACGCTAGGCAAAAAAATCTTGAATATGCTATTAAGGAATTGTTAAAAAACAAAATTAAGTATTCATAACCTGTTATCACGTATTCCTCAGTGGGTATAACTGGATTTATTGATACCACAGATTCTTGCGCTGAAACATACATGAAGCAAGTTTCTAAAAAAAAAATCAAGAAAACCCTTGTGCTGTAACAGTAAAACAAGCAAACAAACAAACAAAAACACACACACACACACACACACACACACACACACACACACACACACACACACACACACACACACACACACACAATAATACAGAAGTAAAGTGCTGAACTGCACAGTTGTTTACTTCACACAGATACTGACCAGAATCATGGTGTACACATACATCCTCTCTTTCTCTCCACATCATCGACACCATCATTGAATCATTTGATCCAAACAAACCCCTCCTCCCCACCTCCCTCTCAGTCATCCGCAAATTTATATCTTTCACCTATTGAAAATGTATTTATCAATTATTGCACAATCTTTCACCTCTCGAGAATGCTTAATAGTCATCAATGAATGCACAAACAGTAATACACTAGTCTGCTCTTTTGATTAATAAGACAATTTCGAAAGTACGTAAATCAACATTTTTGCCGATCTATACTGCTAAACTAATATCACATGTAACAGTCCAGACAATAAGGTTGTAATCAATATGATATAGTGGAAGAAGACATTGTGACTATAGTATATACTATCACTGACTAGGCCTATCTAATCACTTTGTTAAAGCGGAAACGGTCAACACCTTGAAATATCTACTAGACAAACATTGGTCACAGTATATCTAGTATCTACTCAACAGACTTGACCATAGAAAGATCTAGGCGAGAAAATTTCGAAGCATGTTCATGCCAGTGACAAAATAGCAGGCTAAAGGCTTCAAAGCGTACAAATACAAACTGCAGCTATGCTATAAAACCAAACCTGAAATCTGTTTGTGTATGCTGTATGTTTTCCATTCACAGCCTCAGTTCTACATCTTTACATCACACAGTTTTTGCCTGAATGTTTTTTGGAAGCAGCATGGAGCTAACAATGAAAGGAAATAAAATGAAGTCTATGGAGCTCAAACAAGGAAAATGGAAATGAAGTCTAGGGAGATTGACAGTGAGTCAAAAAGAGGTAGTTATCACCCCTGGACTCAACAATACGTAACACATAAGTATACTATCACCATACACCTGTGTGTGTGTGTGTGTGTGTGTGTGTGTGTGTGTGTGTGTGTGTGTGTGTGTGTGTGCGTGCGTGCGTGCGTGTGTGTGTGTGTGTGTGTGTGTGTGTGTGTGTGTGTGTGTGTATGTGTGTGTGTGTGTGCGTGTAGGCTATTTGTGCGTCAGTTTCATATTTGAGTTCAACACACTTAACACAATAACAGGTTCAACACAGGGAAAAAACCAACAAGACAGGTGCCTATGTTTCACTACAACATAGTAGATGAATGAATAGTTGGGGGAAAAAAAGTCAAAATACTCACACTCACAAGTCACAGTGATGCTTGAATCTGTTCTGTGCACTGAAAAAGACAAACAATACATAATATCAATCATATCACACTATTCAGGCAAAAGAATACACACACAAGAAACTGCACTTTAGTATTAGCATGTCACATTATCTAACATTTCTTGCTTGAAGTCCCTCAGGTATTATAATTATGCATATCAGTAGAGGAATACCTTCATTTTATACTGAAAAAAAACAATATTAGTATCATTACTACAATAAACCATCACAAACATTGGTACTTTTACTAGTTCACACTTTGCTTTTGAGGTAGTAATCCAATGATGCGCACACTAGAGCTATATAAAGGATATCATTTCAAAACTTACTATTGATTAGGACTAATGTTCTTCTACTTCATTTGTATTATATCATCTATCATGTCATGATTTTGAAACTATGAAAGCAAGTTAAAGAAATGGTAGATAACTAAACAGCAGCCCCACATTTTTTTTTTCTTGCTTTGCAGCATATTGTATCACACACACACAACACGACACAATGACACACACACACACAGCCAGAGAGCGAGACAGTGTGTGTCAGTCTCACACTCAGTTACACACTGATCATTGATTACACTTTTACAGTGTCATGTTAGTCTGTTAAATGAAAATAATAATAATTATGAAAGATGTCACAGTGTGGCATAAAACTGACTAATGACATTGACACTGGTAACAGTTACACATATCACACAAGGCAAAGAATGACAGATGCACAGTAATACAGATCACAGAGAACAACAGTAATGACACCCAAATCATTGGCACAAACACTGAAACAGTGAGTACCATCAGTGGAACACACACAATTCCATTGTACATGCTTCATACCTGCAATGCCAGATGTCAGAGCTGAGCCCTCACCAAGAAAGGTGTTCACGAAGTCAGTAAATGGGTGAATTTTCTGCAGAGGCCCACCCCCAGTCTTCACAGCAGCAGCCTTCTGCCCCGATACCTCCTTCTTCACATCCATCCATTTGTAGCGCCACGCCGCCCCCAAGGCTGACACATCAGCTGCAACCCTCTCCCATGCTTCGTTCTTCTTCTTCTGGATCATGTTACCAGTATTTATCCTACACAACAGAACTTGTCGGTCATTTCCAATGGCCTGCAAGAGAACAAGAACCTCCGCATGTGTAAAGCAGATGGCACGCTGTTCGGAAGCCATTTTGTCAACAACATTGATGCGACGGTCATGCGTAGAACGTTTGCGCTTATTCAAGACATGTGCAGAAGAAGGGAATCCCTCTTTTTATCTGACCTTCACCCTTGCTTTCTGGACACTTCATAGGTAGAAACTGAGACAAAACCCAGAGAATAAAGATACGAAAATAGATTTCGCTGAACCCACAGGGTTTGTATCCAGGAGGTGATCTCGCTGTAGAAGTTTACCAACGACATGTATGTACAGCCCCAGGCGGGACAGTCTTATTACACAATGAGGACGCAACAGCACAAAACATGGGACTGAGTAAAACATGAAGCGAAACAAGCACACAATGACATAACACAGAGGGCACCAAAATACAAAGCAAAGCAAATACACAAGGAAACAAAATATGGGAAAGCACAATCACAGAGAAGAACAAGTATACAACTAAACAAGACTGCATGGAACGTCATAGTATTGAAGCAGAAGAAACCACACAACGAAACAAAACACTGGACAACATGATAACAAAGCAAAACAAGTATGCTTTCAAATCTATTCATGTTGCTTTCAGCTCAGCTGACCGTGAAGACCATATGAAACTCATTTCATCAAAATTAATGCCTTTGACAAACAAATTCATAAACAAAGAGCAGGGGACAGCACAATCACAAAGCAAAACAACTACAGAAGAAAACAAGACAATGTGGGACAAGACAATTAGTGCTGGAATAATCTTCATCAATGCCTATCTTGTGCTGAATTAGATGAAGATTAGTGATTGCTCGAATGCGTTGTGTTTTGTCTTGTGATTCGTTTGTCAACGCTTTTTTTTTTTTTACGAAATTTTAGCAATAATTTTTCAAATTTTCATTAGATTTGCGCCTGCAGGCGCCTCACTTTGCAAGTAGATCTTTTTCTGTGATGCCTGTAGCTGAATGAAATGCCAAGACAGAGCAGCAAATTCAAGTAGAGTCCCCCAGGAAATTCTAGAGCCAGCCTAACGCACAAGAATTGACTGTAGTTAGACACCTCTCCTACCCTCTCGTCCTGTCATGCTGCAGCCTATATAAGCTCCTTGGACGTCTACAACAAGACAAAGACTGTAACCTACAGTCTGCTAGTCGGCTGGTCTGACCAAACCACTTTTCACATGAACGGGTGGCCCCGTTGGATATTGTACTCGCGTTAAAAGCGACAGGAGGTCCATGATTGGAGGCCCTCATGGAGTGGTTTATTATCCCCCCTTCCCCCTCCACCTGTTCCCAAGTGATGTTAGAAGTAGCAGACTCTTCCAAAGAGACAGAGACAGACACACACACACACATACATATACAAACCCTCCAGATGTGCGCTTCAGCTTCACAACCTTCTATTTCTACAAACACACAAGTACACAAATGCAGCTCGCACTCCCCCCCCACTTTTGTACAGATGATTCACACAGAGGCAAGAAAGGCACAAAGGGATGAGTGGAGCACAGGCCGTGACCAGGCACTGTCAGTGGCCAACAAAGAGGCCCACGTGATATGTTCCTCTTCACAACTGGCAGATTGCACAGGGCCAGGAACAAGAATCTTGCACTGCGTATCAGGACTGGATGAAAACTCTCTCTCTCTCTCTCTCTCTCTCTCTCTCTCTCTCTCTCTGGGAGTCTGTGTGTGTGTGTGTGTGTGTGCGTGCGTGCGTGCGTGCGTGCGCGCGTGCGTGCGCGCGTGCGTGCGTGCGTGTGTGTGTGTGTGTGTGTGTGTGTGTGTGTGTGTGTGTGTGCATGTATGTGTGCGCGCATGTGTGTGCGTGTGTGCATGCAGGCACATGTCTAAGAGTATGTGTGTGTGTGTGAGCACACTCGCGTGCATGCGTGCATTTGTGTATGTATGCGTAAGAGTGTGTGTAGGAGAGAGAGAGAGAGAGAGAGAGAGAGAGAGAGAGAGAGAGAGAGAGAGAGTATATGCACACACGTGCATGTGTGCATATATATATGTGTGTGTGTGTGTGTGTGTGTGTGTGTGTGTGTGTGTGTGTGTGTGTGTGTTCACATCCATTCACTACCTTATCTTCCGAGATCGTTAACTGGCACTGATATAATGCTTATCTTAGTTCATCCTATCCGAATCATCTCCCCCACTCCACAACACACACATACACACACACACACACACACACACACACACACACACACACACACACACACACACACACATTTTATCTCACTGAAAAGATGGTCTGATGTATAAATAATATGATCAGAAGTACATTGTCCAAACGCATCTCTAATCATGCCTACAACGGACTAAAGATAGGATTACTCCTAAGCGTATTAAGAAACACATAAATAAATAGATCTGTGAAAATAATCGGCCTCGAGATATAAGACACTGCAATGAATGAATTGATCCTAATCAAAAAGAATTGCATGCATCTTAAGAAAATGATAAAAAGAAATGCTATACATCTTTAAAACAATAGCCCACAGGACAATGTAACTAACTGATGAACATATCATTAAAAGGGAACATAAGTATATGGTTTGATTCCTGCATTTCAAAAATCTTTGAACGCATTTATCCACAATATCACAAAGAAACTTTGCAAATTTTATAAATATATCTTAAAAGAAAAAAAACCTGACAAAGTGCATGAACGTTAACAAGAAGATGAAAAAAAAAAAAGAAGAAATTGGGCTCAGCCATGATTATATCCCCTTCCACCCCAAACAGTCATCATCTCTGAAAGATAGGAAGAGCAGTTGGAATGTATATTATCCCTCACCAGACGAAAAAAAAAACACAGACAAGGGTGGTAACTGTTACGCCAATTAAAACAGGTCCGATAACTCCCAGCAATTTCCATTTCCGGGGATGCGGGTCACAAAATGGGTTTCAAACGTACAGGTGACCCGTTAGGGAACAGTGAGTCACAGACCTTAACATCTCTGGAGTCCAGCCTGATGACAACGCTGCCCTACCTCCTCACCTTCGTTACATACCTGCCTAGTCTCTGAAGGGCAGCCAGGTGCTCTTTGACAGCTGGGTGGACTCGGGAGGATGTGATCAAGAGAGGGCACAACCCGCTCATCCTGCTTGACCTTGGTTTTTAATCTCGAGCAAATGATCCAACCACTGTATCCCCTTCCCCCGCCCCTTCCCTTTCCTTCCCCTCTACCCTCACCATTTTCCTTGCATTTATGATTTCCCCTCCCCCACCCGTACTCCTCCAAGGTATTAAACATTTTTGTTCACATGATCACTTACTAGTGTGTTTTAGCTTGAGAAAACAGCTGGGTTGAGATGGTTGAAATGGGTGACACTTTTCATGATTCACTGCAAGCTCTTGCTCTTGCTCTTCTATTTTCCCATTAAAAGAAACTGTTGTTTCGCTATCTTGTGGTTTTGGTTTGATGGGGTTATTCACATTCTTGCTTAACTGATAAACACAAAGCGCATTGTCGCGATTTC
>JADBJO010024658.1:15000-17500 GCA_016801955.1 Conus betulinus
TTTATTGTTCCATATTATACAACATTTCTATTTTTAGAAATACACACGGTTTAAAGTGATCTGTCAAGGGTACGTTAACTAGCTCTGGAAGACTGATACAGTGTTGATAACTCTGTGTAAAGCAAATTTACTGGCAGCAAAAGACTTCCACACATAAGCAGATTGCATATTTTATACGTCTGTAAAGTTTGGAAAGTATAACTTTGAATCTGTTTCGACAGAGTGATATTGTAAACCGTCTATGTTCGATAATTGGTTATAGGGGTTCGATCTGATAATAAATGCGGGAATTGTCAGTCCTTGAGTTGAAAGTATCTGATGAATATAGTTTCGTACAATTAAAATGGGACAGACTGAGCTGCAAAAGAAGAACTAGATGTGCAGCTTACATTTCTAATCACTGGTCATATCAAAATTAACACAAAAGCTAACATAGGAGAAATGTGTCCTGAATGGACTCGTTTTTTTAGTATTAATCATCTTATTTCAGCATGAATGAAAAAAAGTGTCAAAGTACTACGGATGAGCATACACACACACACACACACACACACACACACACACACACACACACACACACACACACACACACACACACACACACGGGCGCGCGCACGCCTGCGCCCCGAAGGTTACTATTATACAATGTTGGGTTTTAATAGTTTTGTAGAGTGCAAGCTTGTCACCACCTGATTCTTTACACTAGCTCATAAAAAGCGTTCCTTTCTGATTTATTTCACTTGGGTCAGATTGCCTTTACCGAATTAAACTCCCGACCAGGATTTTAGTTTCAATAATATATAAAACATGGTATGTTCTCTTTTTGTGGAAAAACACGAAACCGCTTTTACTAACACCTAAACAGAGGACAGACGAACGAAAAGGAGGAGAGGGGTGTGTGGGATCTCCCAGTACGAGAGAAGATCCATGGACCCTGTGATCCTCTGGTTTCCCAGCCAACTGCTTTATCCACTGAGCCACGTGTTCACCAGACGTATGGGTGACAGCAGACTTGCTTGCACGTGATCAACATTTGGCTGCAATAGATCAGTTTCAGGAAAAAAAGGGGAAAATTAAGCCTGTCTTTCCATTGCAAGCAGAGTCACCCTTTTCTCAACTTATAGGTCACGAAAATTGATCTAAGAGCCAAATACTTGATTTGTACGCGTGGCAGGATCGGGATATGAATTTTCTATGTTAAAGGCCGCACCATTTAACATCCAGTTTTAAGCCTCTCCAAGTCTCTCTCTCTCTCTCTCTCTCCTCTCTCTCTCTCTCTCTCTCTCTCTCTCTCTCTCTCTCTCGCTCGCTAGCTCTCTCTACCAAATATCCTTCAAATTGGATCCAATGTCCATGCTCCAGTTGCTAAACACGACAGCTGATGAGTTGAAAGACGACGGGAGGGACTGACGTGATAGAGGCATCAACCTTTAGAGAGAGTTGGGATTCTTCTTGAGTCAAGAAGTGAAAGAGCTGCAACGAGAAAATGACAACTCCGCAACAGCATCGACAGCCTCAAGAGGATAACCAAATTTCTAGACCAAAAGACTAATGATCTGGAAGGCCGTTTTAAAACGGAAGGACCTGATTTTTTTGTAGGCTGGTCCGAAAGAAGGATGGATCTCAGCAGGAGTGTGAAAAACCTTGTCCATGACACGCATGTGAGCAAGCTGGATCCTACTGGAGACTTCCATTTTGATCGAGTCCACCATCTCAATTCAAAGAGTAACTCACCAGTGATTGCTTGTTGCACATACATAACTAAGAACTTGAATGCAAGATATGAACTGAAGATAATTCCAGTGTTAATAGGTGAGAACTTTTTATTTCCAGGAAACTAACCCTTCATCAAAAGACAGCCAAGAGTGAAGGAAAACCTGTGACCATGGTCTTTGACAACCTACTTACTTAGTATCGCATCGACGAAAGTGATGGACAAAAAACTCAAGGAAACTGTATAAGGGGGGGCTGCCCTCCAGTGACACCAGTGTTGTTCAGCCAGTGTAGACAAGACTGCCATGCACAACAGGCAGTGTGCAGCGGTGACAGTGATCCTGTCAGAATCAGTGATGCCTTGGACAGAATAAACATGGGTTCTGTGTTGACTCCTTGGTTTACACATTTTGTACACTGTGGGGAAATGCTTTGAATATCTAGCTTTCACGTGTTATTTCTTTTTAGTCCAGTGTAGTGTCTACACATGAAAGTCAAACCCTGAAATGTTTTGCGTCTTGTGATTATGACACCACCGATCTAAGAAGTAGGGATGATTTCGCTGTAGAACAGGGACAAAGTTTTTCACATGGTGTTACAGAGGATAACAATAGCAGAATGTCTAAACGAACAAAAAAGATGAGTGTTTTTGTTACTGTTTCTGCTAATATGAGAAACTAGCCATTGTCGTGTCATGAAAGAGATAGTGAAAATTGTAACATATTTGATGTTCTCACACACTAGAATATCAATGAAATTCTTTATAAAATTCACAATGCTTTTCTTC
>JADBJO010024658.1:22500-24860 GCA_016801955.1 Conus betulinus
ACAAAAAAAGCAAGACAACATAAACACAAACAAACCAAGTACCCAACGAAACAAGACAAGGTGGGACAACCTTATTACACAATGAACACACAATTGAACAAAATGGGACTGAGTAAGCGACGAAGCGAAACAAACACACAACGAAACAAAACCAGGGCACCAAAATACAAACCACAAACAATACACAAGGAAACAAAATACGGGAAAGCACAATCACAGAGAAGAACAAGTATACAACAAAACAAGACTGCATGGAACTTTATAGTATTGAAGCAAAGAGAGCACACAACGAAACAAGACACGGGACAACGTCATAACAGAGCAAAACAAGTACGCTTTCAAATCTAGTCATGCTGCTTTCAACTCAGCCGACCGCGAAGACCATATGAAACTGTCATTTCATCAAAATTAATTCCTTTGACAAACACATTCATAAACAAAGAGCAGGACAGCACAATCACAAAGCAAAAACAACTACAGAATAAAACAACACAATGTGGACAAGACAATTAGTGCTGGAATAATCTTCAACAACGCCCATCTTGCGCCGAATTGGATGAAGATGAGTGATAGCTCGTTCATTTTCGTTGTCCTGAGTGCTGTGTATGTTGCCTGAAGAAGACCTAAGAAGTCGAAATGCGTCGTGTTTTGTCTTGTGATTCGTTTGTCAACGGTTTTTTAGGCAGAATTTTAGCACGCGTGCTTGCACATATGGATCAAACGATACGTCAGTGCGTTTGATTATTTGCAGACCACAGACTCACAAAGATTCATACACAAGACAACACTCAGTAAAAATCATACTGGCATCACACACCACATCTTCATCTTCATCCGTATAGTGTCCTCAATCAACAGGCTGATTATTCTGACACTTGTGATGGAGGGGTAAGCGCAGGAAAAAAAAAAAAAAAGCTTGTGACCACTGGTGGAGTTTACGAGCTCACGACGTGAACACGCCAAGAGACGCGGCTCCAACCACAGCCTCAGTCAGTGAATCGTTCCACTCAAGGATGGTTCGCGGGAGGAACGAAAAACTCCGGTAGTCGCGTTGACACTGAAACCTGGCAAGCTGCCCTGAGTGTGCTCTCCTGTCCCTCTCCTTAGGTGCTCTCAACTTTGGCTGCTGGGTTTTTACCAATTTTGCCAAAATCTACCTGGACCATGTTGTTAATGATTTTGTACATCATTGTGAGCCTTGCGATCTTACGTCGGCTTTGTAGGGATGTCCATCCGAGGTGGTGTAACATGTTGGAGACGCTAGCAGTTCTTTTGTAGCGATTTAAAACGAAACGTGCTGATCTTCGTTGCACAGCCTCAATTTTGGTGATCTGTCCTTCTTTGTACGGGTCCCACACAGTACTTGCGTATTCGAGAACAGGCCACACCATTGTCTTATAGGCTATGTCTTTGAGTCTGATGTTTCTGACTCTGAGGTTTCTTCGCAAAACCCCTAACGTTTTGTTGACTTTTTTCGTGATATTATGAACACGGAGGTCCCAATCTAGGATTTGCGAGATGGTGACCCCCACATACTTCGCCCAGGTGACATTAGCGAAAGTCTGGTTGTGCAGCTGGTACGATGGTGTCAGCAGCTTCTTCTTTCTCTTGGGACTGATAACCGGGAGGGTGGTACATTTCCTGGGGTGGAATGACATCCCAACTCGCTCCCATTTCTCTAGTTGTTGGGCCGGTCTTGTCCTGCTGTTACTGGCCTATAGACAGCAGTGTCATCTGCAAAAAAGTCGCGTGGATGAGGAGTCAGTTCCGAGCAGGTCGTTTATGTAAACCAAGAACAAGCTTGGCCCAAGAACAGAGCCTTGGGGTACTCCAATTTCACGCAAACCGAGTCTGACTTCGCACCGTCAACCACCACAGCCTGTTTCCAGTCTTGCAGAAAGCTTCCGTTCCATCTGTTAACATGGCCTCGAACTCCATAATGGTGCAGTTTATGCAGGAGGAGGGAATGATAACCTTGTCGAAGGCTTTGGCAAAGTCCATTATCACGATGTCAGTTTGTTGGCAGGCTTCCATACTCTCGGTCAGCTCCTCCATGAATTCCAGCAGCTGGGTTTCGTACGATCTTTTACGACGAAAGCCGCGCTGTCTGGGAGAAAGGATGTTGTTCTTCTCGAGATGGTCTGTGAGTGAGCTGACTATGACATGTTCCATGATCTTACATGGGATGCTGGTCAATGATACAGGGCGATAAATAGCTGGATCGTAAATGTTCGCCTTTTTTTAAAGACTGGGACGATGTTAGCTGCTCTCCAGTCTTCTGGTACGATGCCTGTGTCCCGAGGTTCTGAACAGCAGTGTCAGGACGGAATCTCGCGAGGGTGCTTAAAGAGCTTGCACAT
>JADBJO010024659.1:0-10000 GCA_016801955.1 Conus betulinus
CCTGAAAAGTAATAGGAGCATTTGTATAGTGATTGTTATTGGGACTTTTTTCATTGTCTTCGTTTTCGTCCATTTTTTCTCTAAACTGTTTTTGTTCTTCTGAGAGTCCTTCAAAGTTACTATTTTTTGCAAATGCATCTGCAAATGCTTCAGCCTTTTCAAAATTGGAAGGAAATTCGTTGTTTTCCAATTTCAAGGGATACCCAGGAAGACATATTCCATTTTTTCATTTTTCTTATTTTTTTTTCCAAGTTTTCTGGAGATCTTTGTGATTTTTAACCTCATTTTCACAGAAATTTGACCAATATTCTTCCTTTGCCATTTCATTCACTCGATTACTGTGATTTTTTGCTTTGTTTTTTTTCAGCAATCTTTTCTGGATTCTGGAGTGTTTGTGTGTATGTGTGTGGGTGCTGCTGGATGAATCAGACGACGTCGTCCTAGAATATTCCTGCGATCCGTATTCGGAAGGCGATCGCTTTTTTCTGGTTTGACAAGCAGGAAGAAAGACACATGTCATCGGATGAATGTCTTAAATTGGTCTGCCTTTGGAAAGGAAGACGCATCGGCAACACGAAGCATGCAGAGACCCAAGCATGTACTCTATGACGGCTGCACGCTGTCCACGGACTGATCCAGTTTTACCTGGGATGACCGTCGTTCACAGAACTGACAGTGAATACCAGTGACATTTTCTTTTCTCGATTTCGTCACGTAAAGTGAAAAAAGGACGTTGCTGTGGTTTCCACGTTAACCCATATCATACCGGGGGGCGTGAACGGGAGTCTCGCGCGTCAAGCCACTCTTTGTAGCTCTCCGTTTATTTCATTGTTTACAGTGAATCTAGAGAAGTATTTGCACCCAGATTTGGTCAGCAAGTGTGAAGAGTGCCATGCCATCTGGATCGTTGGATTTCAGGGCTTCTTGTGGCTCTTTTCTGCCAGTTTTCCTGGCCTTCATGGTGAAACGGGCGAGGCAGAAACTTTTACTTCGAGTCGCCATACTGAAGTTGAAAAAGGAGAGTGGACGGTGTGTCGGCAGGCTTGCTCCTGTCGTATTTGTTTTGGGGGAGTCTTCTCCTCCGTTGTGGCGATATCGAAAGTAAACCCTGGTCCCAACCCTGCGCAAGGCCGCGACAGCACCAGGCAGACCCGATTCTCCAGCACAGGGGGTGAGCAGTGGCAGAGTCAGCCTGGAGAAACCTGTCAACCCTCAGGGGGGCGCCTCTAACCAGCCAGTGAAAGAGCCATCCCTGTCCGACCTCATGACCATGTTCCAGTCGATGGACAGGAAATTCGACGAGGTCAAACAGGACATACGGGTCTTGCGTGAGGGGTATGCTGCCATGCAGGAGGAGCTAAGAGGGCTGAGACGGGAGGTGGACGACCTTCGACAGCAGAACAACGACCTGCAGAGGAAGAATGACGACCTGGCCTCGAGAATGGACAACCTTGAGAGGAAAGCGGACGACCTGGAGGGGGAGATCCAGAAGAAACAACGTTCTCTTCTATGGCATCGGTAGGAAGGAGAATGAGACAAGTGCTCAGTGTGAAGACCTTCTTAGGGACCTTCTCAGTGACAAATTGGAACTGGCTCGTGATGTGGAGTTCGATAGGGTCCATCGCGTGAATTCTAAACCTGATTCCCCGATCATCGCTAGATGCGTTTTTACAAACAGAAAATGGACATCTTGAGAGCAAAAGGGAAACTAAAGGGAACAAAGATCTTTGTAGGTGAGGACTTCTCCGCTAGAGTGAGAGAAATTAGAAGGAACTTGACACCCCATCTTAAAAAGGCGCGAAGTGATGGGAAACGAGTCACCATGATCCATGATCATCTCCTTGTGGATGGTATCCGCTACACTCTGGACACTGATAATCGTCTGGTGCAAATGAGATAGGGTTTCGGCCGGTCCCCTATTTATCCCCTTGCATTGTCCGGGGCTGTGGAGGGAACATCTACTGAGGTGACGCCGGTTACCTTGTCGCAGCGCGACAGTGTCAGTGAGCTGGCGAGGCCACGTGAAAACTGTGCACCCGTGATCTGTGACGATGTTTTTGTGTCGCCCGTAAGCGTGGAACAGTGCAGTCGGTCGGTGTGTCAAATGAACATGTGTATAGTTCGACCTCGACAGTGTTGAATGATGAGTTAGATGATTCCAATAAGTGTAATAAATCAAAAACCTTTTCTTTCTTGCATTGGAACATTAATGGATTACTTTTAAAAAATATATGACCATGATTTCGTTTCGTATATCTGTTCCTTTGATTTTGTCTGTTTAGTTGAGACGTTTGTAGAAAATTTTCAGTTGTCTATTTTTAAAGGGTATATACGGTGTTTTGTAGACCGGCTGTCAAACTGTCGGTGCACGGAAGACGCTCGGGTGGAATTGTATGTCTGATCAGGAATGAGCTGTGTTTCTTACGTTAGACCTATTGGTGTGGAGTCTCCTCTATTCTACGCTTTTCTTCTAGATAAATGCCTTTTCGGATGGAGAGAGAGACATTGTGTATGTTTGTGCTTATGTACCACTGAGAAATTCACCCTATTATGTACACTTTGACTGTGAAAATGGTGTGTCTTTTATTGGAAGATTTCTTATGTGATTGTTTGCTGTATAATGAAGCACATGATGCCTAGTATAGTAATTAATGGAGACTTAAATAGTAGAACCTCAAATATTTCATGTGAACTCGTAACCAATGTGCGTGATTCTGAAGATCAATATTTAAGTGGTCCTTTGACCTTGAATAGAAATTCTGAAGACCGTGTGCTTAATAATTATGGGAAAATGTTACTGAACATGGCACTGTTTTAGCCTGTGTATTTTGAATGGTATGTGTCAGGGTGACCTTCAAGGTCACTACACGTACATATCTGATAATGGTAACAGTGTAGATGATTATGTTTTTTACTGTCATATGACCTGTTTTCAAGAATTTCTGATTGCAGCAGAATGAATGTGTCTGACAGAATTGAATCTGATCATTTACCTTTGGAATTGCATATTCATTTCCCTAGAACAATATGATCTGTATGAATGATAATAATTATGTTCAGATTTCTGAAAAGTTTATATGGGATGAAGCTCACAGCAGCATGTTCAGAGACAATATCTGTTCAAATGACATTCAAATCCAGTTTGAAATGGCAATTGATTTGATAGATGAAAATATCAACGAAGCGCTTGAGGTTTTTAATCATTGTATGAAAAATGCAGCAGACTGTATATGAAAAAACAGGTAGTCATTGGTAAGGGCGTGAAAGATGATGATGACTGGTATGATGATGAATGTCGGGGTGCCAAAAGAACTGTGCGTAATTTGTTGAAAAAATTTAAGCGTACTTTGTCTCCACCTGATCGCACTTCTTTGTGTATAGCAAGACGCGAATATAAACATTTGTTAAAGAGAAAAGAGAAAGCAGTTCAATGACACTTTGTTAAATGGCTTATTACAATCTGTAAATAGCCAACAGGAATTCTGGAAATCTGTGCGTAAAATCTCTAAGACAAGAAGGCAGCCTCTGAATGATGTTAGCATTGACGACTGGTATGTACATTTTAAAGAATTGTTAGAAAGACAAGACAGGGTTGTTAATGGTCTGATTCAGGAAGAATCTAATAGTAACGAAAGTGCTTCAGGTAATCATTATAGTGCTGTAAACCATGAGGATGGCTGCTGTCACGATGATAATGATGAAAATGATAATGGTGATGACGAAAATAATTTGAATCGACCTCTATTCAGTAGAAGAAATTTTGATCGCTTTAAAAACATTGAAAAAATCGTAAGGCACCTGGTCCTGATAAGATTCTAGGGGAATTTATAAAAAATGCTTGCAAGTCAAACTTGGTAGTGGAATTTTTGGTTTAAATTTTTTTTTAACTTCCTGTTTGATAGAGGCATATACCCTGAAAGCTGGTGTGAATCAATTGTAGTGCCATTATACAAAAAGGGCAATGTTACAAATCCAAACAACTACAGAGGAATATCGCTGTGTAATGTATGCAGTAAAGTGTATAGCACGATTATTAATAAAAGACTTCAAGTTTGGGTTGCGGATAATAATATTACAGGTGAATTTCAAGCTGGTTTTAAACAACATTATTCCACCATAGACCATATGTTTACATTATTAGCTTTTGTCCAAAAACAGTTTTGTCTGAATCGTAAATTGTATGTTGCTTTCATCGATTTTGAGAAAGCATTTGATTCTGTTAACAGAACTTTACTTTGGCCCATTTTATTAAAAAATGGTATTCGTGGAAAGATGTATAAATGCATAATGAGTATGTATGACTGTGTAAAGGCAAGGGTGCGATGTGGTGCTGCTTTTAACAGATTATATCAATTGTACATCTGGTGTTAAACAGGGTGATGTTTGCAGCCCAGTTTTGTTTTCTTTATTCATTAATGAGTTGACTTTGGAAGTGATAAACTCTGGAAGACACGGCGCCCATTTTACAGGAGATGCTATGGAAATATTTATCTGCTTCTTGCTGATGACGTTGCATTAATAGCAGAGACAGTAATAGGGCTCCAAACTCAATTAAATAGTTTGCAAAGGGCCGCTGATTCGCTCCAGTTGAAAATAAATATGAGTAAAAGTAACATAATCGTTTTCAGAAAGGGCGGCTACTCTCTGCTGCTAGAGAAAAATGGACATATAATTCGGTAAATATGCCTGTTGTTAATGTATACAAGTATTTAGGTATATATTTCTCTACGCGTTTAAGTTTTACTTTTGCTTGTAAAGATATTGCTTGTCGAGCCAAAAATGCATTGCTATGTATTATGAAGAAGAAGTCGATGCTGAACAATGAATCTCTTGCCTTGTTTTTTGAAACTGTTTGATGCCCAAATCTTGCCTATGTTACAATATGGGGCTGAACTTTGGGGTCTTGATACTGCTGCTGTGCAATGCGAAAAGGTCCATTTATTTGCTTTAAAAAAGTTTTTGGGTGTATCGCCACAAACACCAAATGATCTTGTGTATGGTGAGACTGACAGATACCCCTATCTTTGCACTCCACTGTTAAATGTATTAAGTACTGGATAAAACTAACTCAGATGGATGAACATAGATTGCCTCATAAAGCGTATAAAATGCTATTAGAACTAGATAACAGAGGCAAGATAAAACTGGGTGTCTCATGTGTTAGAACCAAATTATATGAATATGGTTTTGGGTATGTATGGCTTAACCAAGGTGTCGGAGATATGAAACATTTTGTTCGCACATTTAAAGAAAGACTGATTGACTGTAGGTGGCAAGACTGGAATTTTCATGTTCAAAATAGTAACAGGTTTAGTTTTTTATAGAACATTCAATGATAGGCATTCTCTCCCAACGTACATGTCATTGCGTATGGACAGGCACTTGAAGTTTATAATGTCAAAGTTTAGAATTGGTGTGTCTGATATTTTTGTTCATTATTATCGTTATAGACGAATAGATGCCTCTGAATTGTTGTGTCCATTATGTCGACAGTCAACAGAAGATGAAATGCATTTTGCATTAATTTGTCCAAAATTGCAAGATATAAGAGAACAATTTATTCACACAGAAATTTTATACAAGACCCTGCTTATTCAAGCTTATTTTGTTAATGTCATCTCAGAATGAAAGCATTGTAAAACAGTTTGCAGTTTATTTATACAAAGCTTTCAAAAGACGAAGCATTTGTGTAACGTAATTATTATGATGAATTGGTAGTGCGACTTTCTATATTCAATTTCAGTAATTTTCAATACTTTCCTTGCTCCATGATACTTGAACTGACATACATTTATAGCAAAATGATGATTTTTTTTTGCACAAAAGAAACAAGAAAAAAGAAAGAAAAAGAAGGAAAAAAAAGCTATAGTCCTTGTAGTATTGCATCCCTCAGCAAGATACCATTTTGTCAAATTTCTGGTGAATGGCATGACCATAATACCAACAATTATGAAAAAAAGAAGGTATTTATCTTATTTCACAAAATACAAAAAAAACGTCTCTGTGAACTTGGTATGAACTTGAGCTATGTCCAATGTGCTTAGTGTCCATGGAATGCATTGAAGCAGGCCTGGTGTAGACCAACAAGACACTTCGAGCATCCCTCCTGGTGTTCTTGTGGCAGAGTCCACACCTGCGCTGAGTTGGGACATCAACGCTGAAATGTCCAATGCTGTCCAGTCGAACTTCATCCGGAATTCTGACTTTGAGTGGTTTGGGCCGGCCGTGTCCTCTTCTCTCAGTGCAGTATTTCAGCATATATGTTTTGACAATGCTTCTGCGAAATGCAAGCAAATCCAGAGGTGCGGTCTGAGCCAGCGTGCTTGACTTGTACAGAATCCATGCATTCTGTAGTACGGCATCGAGAGGCCAGATGAACAATGGCCACCACCATTTTTTTGGTACGCATGTTGACCCTGTAATATGAAATGTTTTGATCTGCACGATCTACCCCACCCATGCTTTTGTTGTAGTCTTTGATTGCATTGGGCCGGTCAATATTGATGAATTCCTGCTGCTTCTTTGACCACCTTCGGACACTTCTTGTAGGGAAGACAGTGTTGCAGTTGCTGGCCAGGGTGACAAGATTGTCGTTCTACTGGAGTAGAAGAAGGTTGTCCGTTTTGTCCAGTCTATAATCAAACACGCCTCTGCCTGCCTTCTTGATCTTTGCTACATCCAAAGGGCACTTGTCCATCCTGTTGGTGCGAATAGTTCCTGTTGCACCAATCCCCATGTCTGCAGAGTCTTCAGAAGGGGCAGACTCGTGAAAAAATTGTCAATATAAAGTTTGAACGGTAAATCTTCTGGAGGCTCTGAGAGCAGATCCATGATGACAGCACCCCCGAGACCCAAGTCAGATTTGTGTTGTACATCTGCTCCACAGTATGGCTCAAACTGAATGATGTAGCCAGTGTCATCAGCCAGTGTCCACAACTTAAATCCGAATCGAATAGGCTTACCCAGTATGTATTGCTTTGATGAGTGGCGGCCGAAGTATGGGACCATCGATCCATCAGCGCAAATGTTCTGAGATGGCACAAAAAACAGCAGACATCTTTCATTGATGAGGCTGAAGAAATTACGAAGTTTGGCCATCTTGTCATGTGGTTGCAGGTTATTGTTGTCACAAACATGCACATAGCTCATGAGCTGGTCGAACCTGTTGCGACTCATGAGCTGAGCCACACCCCACTCTATGTGGCAATCGTGGCTGTTCTCCCAGTACATTGTTCTCCGTGGCAACACGGTGTAGCCAGAGATCATGAGTATTGTAAGAAATGCCCTATCTCATCACAGTTTGTGCTGAATGTATGGTCACCTTTCTCACGGTTAGCGTACAGGTTTGTCATTTCCACCATATATTGAATGACCTCATCATCAAAGAAAAGCTCGAACAGTTGAGTTGGGGAAAGTTCTTTGGAGAGGAACAATGGAGGTTGAAGAGGTGGCCAGTCTATTTGTTCCTGATCTTGGTCTTCTTGGCGCCAAATTCTCTTCACAGGCTTTTTCCTTCCTGGCCGCACACGTTTGACACGACCTTCGTCCAGTTTGTCTTCTTCATCATTATCCAACTCATCATCGGAGGTCACAATCTGATCATCAATACCCATGTGTACCTTCTCGATCATGCCATCTGTTTCCACTCCGTGTGACACGGACACAGGATCTTGCTTTGAAGTTGGGTGCTGGACAGGTTGTTGAATGACCCACCATTGTCCTCATCGCCACTGTCTTCATCTGACGACTGCCCGTGGCCAGGAGGAGTCAAGAAAACATCAGCTTTGAGAAAATCCTCGTCCTCCAGCATCGACACGACTTCATGTGCAGTGTACAACTTCCGCAATCTGGGGGAATGAATGAACACAAAGTGAAAATTAATTAATAATAATTTCCTCAGTGCTGACTAAAAATGGAACAAGTAGATATGAAACTTGTAATACTGGCTACAGAGTTCTTAGTGCAACAAACCACGTTGAAATCCGCCCATAAAAAAGCGTGAAATCAGCTATTTTTGTGATTTGGGATTCGAACCCTGGATGGGGCCAAAAACAATAGTTCCCCCATTTCGCTCGGGAACTAATTAGACCAATCACAGACTTGAATATGGCACATTGCCAAATGCGACTTACCGACGGTGATTTGTTTTTTAGGGGTGCCCACTGAATACTAGCGCACCCTGACAGGGTGCACACTTCAAGTGAAAAAAAAAATCAATGGAAAGTAAACAACTCAGCAAAATGTGTTTCTGACCTGTTATCAGCACTGGTTGAAGTGAAGTATTCAACAAATGATTCACAATTTCAATCATTTGAAATATAGTTATGCTTACCCTTGTGAGGATGTTGAAGGTTGATCCATTGTTCTTGACATGTGCTTCTTGATCACAATGGCGAAAAATCAAAATCAAGGGAAGTCACTCTAGTAACCTGTCAAACATTTTAAAACATCAACATCAATGTAATAAACCTTTTTGATTTTTCAATTAGTTGATTTGGATAGGGGCGATCTATGACTGCACCCGACTGACTGGGTAAACTCGCTGGTGGTGGTGGAAAAGACCAACGGAAAGCTGCGCATCTGCCTGGACCCAAAAAGACTTGAACCTGGCAATAAAGCGGCCACACTACGCCATGCCAACGCTAAAAGATGCACTAGCCAAGATTCCAGGAGCAAAATACTTAAATAAACTAGACGCCAAAAGTGGCTACTGGCAAATGACGCTGTCCAGCAAGGCGTCTTTTTATGACCACTTTCAACTCTCCCTTTGGCAGGTACTGCTTCCTACGCATGCCATTCGGCCTGGTGAGCGCCAAAAGATGAATTCCAATGGAAAATGGACAAGGTTTTTGATGGCGTGCCGGTGTTGTCACATGGTGGACGACCTGCTAGTGACTGGGAGAAACAAGGAAGGGCACGACCGCAAACTCAAGGCCACACTGGACAGAGCCACAGACCAGCACCTCATGCTGAACCCAGGGAAACTTAGCATCGGCGTGCAAGAAGTAGACTACTTTGGTCACATTACTCCTCTGATGGGATCAAGCCCGACCCACTGAAAGTGAAGGCTGTGCAAGATATGAAGCTGCCAATGGACAGAAAAGAGTTGGAGAAAATGCTGGGCATGGTGACGTACCTGTCAAAGTTCGCCCCCCCCACCGGCGGAAACAAACTAAGCCGCTATGGGATCTGCTAAGGGACGAAAATGAGTTCGTGTGGGAAGCACCCCAGCAGACCGCATGGGATCACGTCAAGTCCACGCTGGCCGGCCATCCTGTGCTCTCCATCTACGACCCAGTGAAGAAGATCACCCTGCAAGTGGACGCTAGCAAACACGGCCTGGGTGCAGCCGTCTTCCAGGACAACAAGCCCATCGCCTACGCCTCAAATTCTTTAAATAAGGCAGAAGAAAATTACGCACAACTAAAAAAAAAGAACTGTATGCCATCGTCTTCTGATGCCAGAGATTTCATCAGTATATATACGGCCAGCGTGAGGTCCTTGTCCAATCCGACCACAAACCTCTGGAGACGATTGTCAAAAAGCCTCTGGCATCAACACCCCCATGTCTCCAGTATATGCTCCTTCACCTCCAAAAGTACGGCATCAAAGTTATGTACATGCCGGGCAAGCAGATCCCCGTGGCCGACACCTTGTCTCGCAAGTCGCTACCATCTGAGCCCCTGGACTCTGTTGAAGACCTGGATGTGCAGATCCATGTAATCATACAGAACCTGCCCGTCGGTGACGAAAAGATGGAGCTCATCAGAAGGTAGGAAAATCAGGCCAAGGCCTTGACGGCGCAAAAAAAAAAAAAAAGGAACTAGCTTACGTGTCAGAGTGGCTGGCTGTTCATTCAGATTTTCATGTCACTCTGGTCTGGCCATACGACGTTCGTGCCCTACGCAGCTGTCAATGGAGAGAGAGAGAGAGAGAGAGAGAGAGAGAGAGAGAGAGAGAGAGAGAGAGAGAGAGAGAGAGAGAGAGAGAGAGAGAGAGA
>JADBJO010024659.1:15000-17500 GCA_016801955.1 Conus betulinus
TACGGAACCGATTTTCTGCAGCAATGCGCTGTCCCTTCTTCTTCTCAGAAGATGCTCTCAGATCCGCCTCTGCCGCTAGACTCTGTAGAGTTTGCTCTTTCTTGCTGCCTACTTGCCTTCCGTCCGTTTCTGACTCTTGAGCAGTTTCTTGCTGTAGTGGCGTTACTATGGGTGTTGCTAGGTGATAGTGTCGAAGTAGGTTTACGTTTTAGTGTTCGTCATTCTGTAATGACGTGGATGGAATACTTATGAGCTTATACCGTGACAAAACATTGCACCATGCTTACCATTTTGAATGATTTCTATGGCAAGTTCATTAATCAACAAAGAAAATAAAACAGGACTGGACACGTCACCTTGCTTAACACCATAGGTGCACATAATGAAATCAGTTAGTTTATGTCCACACCGTATCTTAACTTTAAAATTATACATACTTTTGATACAATTGTATAGATTACCATTTATACCATTTTTAACTGAAATTGACCAAAGAATTTTCCTATTAATGGAATCAAAAGCCTTCTCAAAATCTATGAATGCAAAATATTATTTTCTGTTGTTGAAAGAGAACTGTTTTTGTATGAGAGCTAACAAAGTAAACATATGATCAATAGTTGAATAGTTCTTTTTGAATCCTGCTTGATATTCTCCAGTAATGTTATTTTCCTCAACCCACTCTTGTAAACGATGATTAGTAACTGTACAATAAATTTTGCTACTAATATTACACAATGAAATGCCCCTGTAATTGTTAGGGTTGTTGACATCTCCTTTTTAGTACAAGGGAAGCACAACACTTTCTGTCCAACTGTCAGGATATGTACCTTTCTGAAACAAAGCATTAAAAAATGTGACAAAGAAATCTGTAGCACAGTCACCTGCATTTTTTTAACAGCTCTCCAGTTATTCCATCCGGCCCCAGCTTTTCTAATCTTTGTCTTTCTAATTGCTAAAATAACTTCTTCCTTTCATATTGGTCGGTTGAAATAAACATCATTACTATCAACATTCAATTCGTCCTCGTCTGGTTCACTTTCTTTTTCAAGTAAAGTTTTGAAGTGTTCAAACCAGTTGTCCAAAGTGATATCATTGCTAATGTGTTTCCGTTTACATGAAAGTTTATTTACATTTTCCCAAAATTGCTTTTGATTATTCATCGAAGATAACAATTCATCTAAAAACGATTTGTGGAAATCCTTCTCTTTGCCCTTTAACAAATGCTTATACTCTCTACGTGCAATACAAAAAGCATTTCGTCCTCAGAATATCCTGTTCGACGGGATATGCTGTAAAGCTTTCTTAAATTTTTCTTTGCTGCCTTACATTCATGATCCTACCAGTCATCTAATATACCATTATCACCAATTCTGATTTGCCTATTCATGCATTTAGCACTTCGTTTAATGCAATCGTTAAATATAATGATAATCGTTCAATATCATGATCAATTAAACTTACAGCTAACTCTAACATTCTACGAGATTCCTCAGAATGCATTGAGTCAATAAACACCGGTGATGCATTATTGTTCCAAACAATCCTATTTAAAAGTTTTTTTCTCTTCTTGAGATTTCATACTGTCATGCTCTCCCGAAAAAGTTAAATGTAATTCAAGTGGCATATGATCTGAATGAAACATATCACGAATATTAAGTTCACAGAAAGATTCAAACATAGCAAACATGTCACTCGACATTAAAAAGTAATCGTTAACACTACTACCTGAATCTGAGATGTGTGCGTAGCAACCATAGCGGTCGCCATTACATGCACCAATAGAATACGTAAATCAAATGTAGTACATAAATTCAACATTAAGTTTACCATAGCTATTCAACACTTTGTTTTCAGATTTCCTGTTTGTGTTGATCGAACTACTTGTTCTTAATGACTTCACAACATTTTCACTGCATAGATCATTTATATTTATATCGGCAGTTTCGACTGTTGAAATCCCCTGACAACATTAAGTAAACACCATGAAATGCAACGGAACAATCTGCCAAGCATTCTTCCAAAAGACTAATGCCATTGTTTGCATCCAAAAAAGAATAAAATGGTGACCCTTCAGGCGGAAAATATACACACATATACAACATATCCTTCATGGTGCCTAATACAGCTCTGTCCATGTGAAAAGCAATAATATTATTGTAATCTACATCAACAGAAGGAACAAACGGGGCATACACTCTCTTTATTAGGCACACACAACTCCACCCGAAAAGCGACCATGTTTAGAAAACTTAATAGCAGGTTTACAGAAAAGTATGTAATCAACAAATCAATCTGATTTAAATGTTTCTATAAAGGTTTTCAACAAGACAAACTATATCAAAGGGACGAACATAAGAAAGGAAATCTTTATGTCTTAGTTTAGGAGCAGCAGGCCGTTGACATTCCATTGCAAGACTTTACAATGCTTAACTGAAAATGCACGTGCGTTACAATCGGAATCAAGTTGACCTGACACAGAATGCGTTCCTGAACTTTTTTG
>JADBJO010024659.1:22500-24860 GCA_016801955.1 Conus betulinus
CACTTAACGCCAATTTTTTTCAATAGAAAAAGAAGAAAATAACACGCTTATAGATTCATACATCCACAAATGCACATTTGTTTGGTTTGGTTTGGTTTTCTTAATCGTCTACCTTCATTACATTGAGAAATCCATTCATTGAATACAACCGCGTCATCCAGCTTGAAAAAATGGAAAACTCAGCACGCGCTACTGGATCAATGGAGTTAGATTCTGAAACCGAATTCCAGACAGATGTGTGTGTGTGTGTGTGTGTGTGTGTGTGTGTGTGTGTGTGTGTGTGTGTGTGTGTGTGTGTGCGCGCGCGCGCGTGCCCGCGCACGCGCGCGATTCTGGGGTTAATAAGTTTGAAATCCTGACATGGGATTGCAGACAGATAAAGTGCAGGTCTGACAAATCATATAGTGTTGACCTTCTGTTGCGAATATACCTGCATTACGAATAGCGTCACAAACAGCCCCCACACGACCTCACACTTCCCCCTACCCCTTTCTTCCCGTCCACCACCACCCTTCCACGTCACTGTCACTATGCAAATCTGTCTACGATATGACATCGAGGAGCGCAGACCGAAAATAACTGGGCGGAAAAACCTGAGGTTTGGACCAATGAGATAAAAGAGGGTGCGGGGGGAAGAATGGTTTCAATCTCAGTCTCATAAAGAGGCGTCACTGCGGACTAGTCCATGTACGCTACGCCATATCCGCTAAGTTTTGAGACCACACTGTGCATGATTTTAAGCTGATGGATAAATGAATTAAGTTGAGAGATCCAAGAAGAGGGTCTTGTGGCTACGACTTAGCAGATGTCTGACCTACGCATTAGTTGAGTGCCGGCCTAACATTGGTTGTCTTTTTTATGTATGTGTGTGTAGAGAATGTACACATGTGTGTATATGCATGTGCGGGCACGGGCCCATGTATGCGCGCGTGCGCATGTGTTTGGGTGTGTGCGCGCACGTGTGTGTGCGAGCTTGTGTGTGTGTGTGAGTGTGTGCGCGTGCATGTGCGTGTGCGTGTCCATGTGTGTGTGTGTGAGTGTGTGTGTGTGTGTGTGTGTGTGTGTGTGTGTGTGTGTGTGTGTGTGTGGTTTGTAGGTTTGTGTGAGCATACGTATGCGTATCTGCATATGTATGTGTCCATAGTGTGTGTATATGTGTGTGTGTCTTTGTATGTGGGCGTGAACGCATGTGCGTTTGTGTATGCACTTGTGCGTTCATGTGTATGCGTGTATGTGCGCACACGTGTGGGTGTTTGATGTATATGTGTAAGAGCGAGCGCATTTACGCGCACACGTTTGGGGGGGGGGGGGGGGGGGTTGCGCGCGTGCGCGTACGTGAGCGCGTGTGTGTGCGTTCGCGTGAGCGCGTATGAGTGTGTGTGTGTGTGTGTGTGTGTGTGTGTGTGTGTGTGTGTGTATGTCTGTGTGAAAGAATGAAAAGTACGGGAGAGGGGGAGGTTGGAAGTGGGAAGGAGAGCGAAGGCGGGGGTTGTGGAGGTGGTGGGGAAATGGAGAGAGAGAAAGAGAGTGAGAGAGGAGGGGGGGTTGCTGGAGGCACTTGCATGGGAGAACGTGGACATGAATGTGAAACAAGTGTAGTAAGATACTCCATGTATTCCGGGGAAAAGCTACTAGAGTATGAGCTGAATGCGACTGGCATTGCGATCCCAGCTATTACTACCACCTCATTCACAGGAGGAGAAACTAGGTCGTCGTAGCCACAGTGGTGTGGGTGTGGGAGCATTACGTGTTTCCATGTTCGTCATACACAGCCGGTCAGAGTTTTATGTATCTATTTCTCTGTTTCCTTTTTACAGTACGGTAGTGACATTGCCGAAGGAAAGCCGAGTCGCGCGCGCGCCAGAAAGACACCCCGCGAGCAAGCTCAAAGACAGAGGCGCTTCAGACGCTTCAAATACGTTTTTATTGACAATGGCCAATATAGCCCTTTATGTCAAGGGGTTATACATTGACATTTACAGCGCCAAGAAAAAGTATAAAATACTGCGAAACAAACCTTGCAATTCATTTCGTCAATGTCGATGTCAAGACTCAAAACCTGGTATAGAAAAGAAAAAGAACGATTCATCACTCAAAAATGATTATGTAATTTCTCTTTTCATGTACACAAATGTCTCACACAGGCACACATATTCACTGTAATAAATCATTTCCGCTCGACCACATCAATCATCACGGTCCGTTTCACTATTATTCACTACAGTGAAGAATATAGAAGCATCTTTAAATAAGATCAAGCTTGCGGAAACTACTTCAAAAGAAAAAAAAAAACAACTTCTAACATTAATAATCATTACCGAACATTTCAGGCATCGGATGCCTCTGCAACATACTTGCCC
>JADBJO010024660.1:0-14143 GCA_016801955.1 Conus betulinus
CCACCTGTTCGTGATCCCCAAACCCTCGGGGAGATGGAGGCCCATCCTCGACCTCTCTTCCCGCCCTCCCAGATCAGGGGACTCCATCCACCACCTAGATTGGGCCACCTCCATAGATCTGAAGGATGCGTACTTCCAGATCCTCCTTTACCCGGCTCACAGACGTTATCTCCGGTTCGTCTGGCAGGGTCGGGTGTGTTCCGGTTCAAAGCTCTCCCCTTTGGTCTCTCCCTGGCACCCTTCCTCTTCACGAAGGTTGTCAAGGAGATGGCCGCCCTAGCCAGCCAGACAGGAGGACATGCGCCTCCTGGTGTACCTCGACGACTGGCTTGGACACGATTGCCATGAATGACCCCAGAGAGGTCCGCTGGGATAGTGGACCTCATCTTTCCTCTTACGGATGATGGAAGTCCCTTTCAGCCCTCATCCGCTAGGTCGGGTCCCCAAACCCCAGCTGCAGAGGGAGTTCCGTCGTCGTCGGTCCCAGACCTCGGACCGCTGGGACCTGACCATTCCCTCGGCCACTGGTTCTCTGGCGCCACGGACGAATGGCTCAATCCGTCCACTTTGACCACCGGCGTTCCAATCTCTCTCCCAACTCAGTCCCTCAATCTGTACACGGACGCCTCCAACTCGGGCTGGGGGGCCCACTTGGGGGACAGTCATGCCTCGGGGGTGTGGGACGCACAGATGGCATGCCTCCACATCAAGATATTAGAATTGGAAGCGGTCAGGCTGGCCTTCCTCCACTTCCAACACCTCATCTCGCCCAACTGGTTCTCCTCCTCACGGACAACACATTGGTAGCCCATTACATCAGGGGGGGGGGGGGGGGGGGGGCTCACTCCATCGGCCTCTCCTACGGACAGAGGCCCTCCTTCGCTGGTGCCACGCACGGGGAACCACCCTCCGTGCGAGACATATAGCGGGGACACGCAACATCCTGGCAGACTCTCTCAGCCGCGCTCAGGGACCCTTCTGCACACAGAGTGGACCCTGAACAAGCTGACGCTAACCACACTATGGGAGCACTGGTTCAAGCCCATGGTCGACCTCTTGGCGACCCCGCTTCAACCATCGCCTTCCCATGTATGTCTCTCCCGTCCTGGATCTCCGAGCGTACGCAGTCGATGCGCTCTCCCTCCCCTGGACGGGACTCATCGCATACACCTTTCCCCCTTCCCAATACTTCTCAAAGTGATCAGGAAGGCCAGGCTGGAGAGACCCAAACTCATCCTTATATACCCCGTGGTGGCCGGCCCAGTTGTGGTTCCCAGACCTCAGGTCCCTAACTCACGTTCCCCTCTCCAGCTAGCCCCTCGGTGGGACTTGCTCAGACAACCTCGCTCGGGCCTCCCTCACTCCAACCCCCAGATGCTTTGCCTACACGCTTGGCTGATATGCCAACCAAATTGCGACCACCGGTCCCCGCCACCCCCGCGGACAGACCCTGGTCTGTCCTAGAGATACCCTGACAGAAGCGGGGGCATCGCAGTGATTACGGGACTTGGCCTTGGCCTCGCATAGGACCAGCACCGAGTCCCTCTACAATTACCAATGGGAGAGATGGGTCACGTGGTGCACGGCTAACTCGGTCCCCTACCTCCTCCCCTCCATCCCCTCCCCTCCATCATCCAGATAGGCAATTTCCTATCCCATCTTTCGTCCTCTCGAAAGCCCTCGGCTAGTTCCATTCAGGGCTACAGATCGGCCATATGCACCCATCCGACAGCTGGGCGGCCCATCATTCGACAATGACTTTCTCCTTAGAGAACTATCTCGGGGGGTGGCCCTACGGCAAGTTCAGTCCCCTAGGCGCGCTCCCATGTGGGACCGCTTTCTGGTTCTTGAATCCCTCAGAAAACCCCCTTTCGAGCCCCTCCGCGCTTTTCCCTTTGACATTCTCTCCTTCAAGACCACCTTCCTCCTTCTCTCCCTGGCCTCAGCCAGGAGAAGAAGTGGGATTCATGCCCTCAGTGGTGACCCTCGGGACATCGCCTTTCACAGAGACGGCTCGGTCTCGCTTAAGTTCCTTCCGGTTCTTAGCGAAGAACCAGGAACCAGGCACGTCCTCTCCTTCCCTGCTTATCCGCTCCCTAGCGAATATCTTGGGCAGCGAAGCGCGGCGGGGACATGGACCTGTGTCCCTCTCGGCGGGCTCGATTTCTAGGTGGCTATCCAATACTATCAAATCTGCCTATGCCCAGGCCCACAAAGACCTCCCAGCCCTTTCCCCTCGAGCCCACGAGGTCAGAGCGCTGGCCACGTCCACAGCGTTCCAGCACTCTGTCCCCGTGCGCCATCTCCTGGAGGCAGCCTACTGGCGTTCGGAGAGCCCTTTCATAAACTTTTATCTAAGGGACACATCCGCATGACCAGGGCTGATGGTTCTGTAGGGGTTTCATTTGTGGCGGCCAATGCAGCCATAACAGTTAACCCAGGAACCATTAGGGCGCTCGGCCCTCCTCCTATTCCTTTAAATTCTGCTATGGTCTGACATGGTATAGTATACGACGCCAAAATGGGGAGTTTGTATTATACTCCCTGTTTGGCTAAGTATACTTACCATGTCAGACTCTAATGCCCGCCCTACCTTCCCGCTAGCGCCAAGGTTCCCTGGGGTTGCCTTGCGCGCAGGCCTCGTTGAATGACGGACGGTACACAATCTTCGGCATCTTCCGTAATCGGAAGTAGGGTGGGCGTCACGTGACTATCTTATGACTGCATTGGCCACAAAACTTCGGCCTGACAGAGCTGACTGACAGCCGTTTAATGCTATGGTCTGACATGGTAAGTATACTTAGCCAAACAGGGAGTATAATACAAACTCCCCATACAAGACTGGTACCGCCTTTTGATCTTGAACAGTGTCAAACAGAGCACACAGTAGACTGAAAACAGATACAGGTAACCTTGGTTTGATTCACATGAAAGGAAGTCTTGAACGAAGCATAGAACAGTAAATAGCAGAGACAAGAAACAGTAAGGGTAACTCTTGTAGGGTAACATGGTTGTACAACTTGGCATATCAGAAAACCAAGTCAGCCAAGGAAATTAAGTTTTTCTTCTGCATTGGATGGTTTTTTGTTTATTTATCTGTCTCTTGGCAAGATTACACAAAAACTGATCAATTGAATTGAACGAAACTTTGGAGCAGGGTGGAAGACAGCTGAAGGACATACCCATTACATTTTAGTGCAGATCCAGGGGGCTGGAATAGCTCAGTGGTAGAGCGCTGGACTTGTAATCTTGGGGTTAGGCGTTCGAATCTCTGCCGGGCCGTTTTGGTACAGGGCATTTTTCCTCGGAGTTGACATTGGTTCTGACTCCATTCCCCATACAGTCCTTTGAATGAGACTATAAACCGAGGTTTCATGTGTGAACGCACACATAACATCTTGCACACACGTAAAATCCCATCACCAACTTTCGGAAGAGAAGGCCAGTTTGGCCGTTGGTATGGATGACACATTACACATAGCATGCACCTTTCCCCTAAGTTGGAGTATGGCTGCCTTAATGGAGGTATAAGAAACGGTTATACACACAAAACTCCACTCTCTTTGTTGGGTAATCCTTGCCTGTCTATACAGGGAGTGTCCGCAGGAGTATCAGCTTGCGTACGCAGAAGAAGAAGAAGAGTGCAGATTCAGAATAAGGGGCAGATCTTGGATCCATCAGAAAGGTCACCTTAAAAAAAAACCACAACAACTTGGGAACTGATTTTGATTTTGGCGCAGATCTTGATCAAAGGGCAGATTTGTTCAACCGTGGCAAGAGCTCTGCACTCCCCTAATTGTATGCATTAGTTCTCTGTCCTTTGTTCCTATGTGGAATTGTAACACTTTCATGCCATGGATGCTGGAACCTACAGAACATGGAACGATCTGTCTGCTGTTATTGCTCCAGTGTCCTTGGACTCCACGCTGAACACGACCACTTCGCCCCAGGCACCGGGTCAGGAGGGCACAGGGTCTCGGGACACCACGCAGGACAACCTGGGCCAGACCCTCCCTGAGACGCTGAAGACACAGGGAACTGCAGGTCTGTCCAAGGGTGTGAGGTGGTCTGCCCTGACAGCACACGAGAACATCGTATCTGCATACAAGCATAAGCACAAACACATTCATGCACACATACACATGTGTGTATGTGTGTGTGTGTGTGTGTGTGTGTGTGTGTGTGTGTGTGTGTGTGTGTGTGTGTGTGTGAGATTTTGTGTGTGTGTGTGTGTGTGTGTGTGTGTGTGTGTGTTTTGAGTTAGAATGAGTATTTTATCATGTTTTGTGTAATTTGTGCTTTGGGCTCTTGTGAAGTAAAGGGCTCTGTCAATATCCTTTTACATTACATTACATGACAGATGCATACACACGCACACATACACACGCTTACATTTGAATGTAACGCTGATAAATAGAGTGGTGCTCAAAGGGATAGATACACGCTGTAAAATATGATTAAAATGAGTACATATGCAGGCAGGAATGCTTATGTTAATATATAAATGGTAACACTAGTGCGCTTGTCTGCCTCTCTTTGCCCTCTTTCATCTTGCAAAAGCACACACACTTAGACAGACAGACACACACATAGACACACACACAGACGCACACACAGACTCACACACACACACACACACACACACACACACACACACACACACACACACACACACACACACGCATACACATGTGGAGACACAGACACAGACGTGCGCACACACACACACACACACACACACACACACACACACACACACACACACACACACACACACACACACATCACCTCTGAAAGTAGGTGACTGAAGATCAGTGATGAGTACATATGCAGGAATGCTTTATGTTAGTATATAAATGGTCTGGACAGGCGTGCGTGTCTGCGTGTGATGAACTTGTCTTGGGTCCAATGCAGGTGCCATAGGGACAAACACCAGCCGGGAGATCGAGGAACTGCACCAGGCACTGAGAGAAGTGGGTATGTCACAGACCTTGGTGGGGCCAGAGTCCAGGAATGCCTCAGGAAGAGACCAAGCGACTGACTCCGGCTGCCTGTCCAGAAAGCCAAGTGAGTCATTGATAGGACAAGAGGAAGAGGCATCATGTCAAGGTATATGTGTATACACATAGATGTGTGTTTTCACACCAACATGCTCACCCACATCCATGCACTCGTCCACACACACGTATATACACATTTGAAAGTCACGCTCTCTCACACTCGCTCAAAAGTATACATGACACGATGGAAGCAGTTCTGTATGTAACAAATTTCACACACGCACGCATGTATGCACGCACATATGCACGCACGCGCATATGCACACACGCACATATGCACGCGCACGCACGCACGCACACACACACACACACACACACACACACACACACACACACACACACACACACACACACACACACACACACACACACAAACACAACATACACACAAAATCAAGCATGTGTGTGTGTTTGATATGGACACTTAGTCTAAGCCTGCTGATGCCTTCGTTCACTTGTAACAACTCCAGACTAAACACAGACTGGCAACATGAAGAATAGCATGCGCCACTTGTGACAATGTGCTCAAAGTGAAGAGTCACTATACAACATATGGCTGGTCCACTGCCAAATGCAATGGGTTAGTGATCAACAGCATGCCATGAAGAGCGGTTTTTTTGTGTTTAAACAATCACAGAAAACTGCACACACCTGATGTTTGTAGTCTCTTTAATTACAAACAGGTCAATGTAAATGGAACAAGCCTTACAAAGAGACCAGAGATGATTCCAGAAGGGGGGTATTGAAACTGTGCATCATCTGGTCTGTGTTGCCTTGTAGTGATGATGACCTGTTGCGCTGGGGTTGCAACTAGACATTTCTGAGTATGGCTGTATTTGGGCAATGGGGGGGGGGGGGGGGTGGGGGGTGTGCAGTGCAGGAGTAAATTTTTTTAAATTTTTATTTTACGTACACAGGCTTATACTCCTGCAGACACTTCCTATATAGACAGGCAAGGATTAATCCTATCTACCCAGCAAAGAAGAAGAGTTTTGTGTGTATGACCGTTTTTTTTTTTTATCCCGCCATTAAGGCAGCCATACTCCATCTTGGGGGAAGGTACATGCTATGTGTAACATGTCATCCATACCAACATCCAAACTGGCCTTCTGTTCCGAAAGTTGGTGATGGGATTTTACATGTGTGCAAGATGTGCGTGCGTTCACACATGGAACCTCGGTTTATAGTCTCATTCAAAGGACTGTATGGGGAATGGAATTAGAACCAATGTTAAATCTGAGGGAAAAATCCCCCTGTACTGAAGCAGCCTGGCGAAGATTTGAACCTGCAGTCTCAAGATTACAAGTCCGGCACTCTGCCACTGAGCTATTCCGGCCCCCAGTGCTGGAGTAATATCTCTGGAGGGGTATGGAAGACAACAACAACAACAACACTACCTAAACTAGTCCCCCCCCCCCCCCCCTCCCCTTAATCTCAACCCTTCCCTTCACCTCAGATCGAGCTTTCTTGCTTCACTGATCACTATCAATGCGTTGTGCAGCGGATCGCAGTGTGGGTCAGCTGCTGCAGGAGATGGATGAGATCAGGGAACGGCAGCAGGCCATTGATGCCGAAGACCACAACGTCAAGCTGATGTCGGACTACAAGACTGCCCAGAGCCCTCGCTCTCCAGGCCAGTATCTGAGTTTGCTTCTTGATTACGTTTAGACTGTGATCAAAACCAGTCATATCACGGTGGGATCTACCACATCATGTTTGCATGAAAATGGGATGACTAGAAGTCTGTTGAATGAACGTTAGGGGCACTGTGCCTGTTGTGCTAAAGATCTGTTGTGCCAAAAGTCTGTTTCTTCCAATGCAAGGTGTACCAAAAGCCTGTTGTATCAATGTGAAATCTGCCAAAAGCCTGTTGTATCAACGTGACGTTTACCAAAAGTCTGTTGTATATAAAGTGAAGCATACCAAAAGCCTGTTTTATCAAAGTGAAGCATACCAAAGTGTTGTATCAATGTGAAGTTTACCAAAAGCCTGTTGCATCAATGTGAAGTTTACCAAAAGCCTGTTGTATCAACGTGAAGTTTACCAGAGGCCTGTTGTTTCAAATTGAAACATACCAAAGTCTGTTGTATCAGAGTCAAGCATACCAAAAGTCTGTTTTATCAAAGTGAGTGAAAGCCTATTGTATTTCAGCTGGATACGCTCAAAAAAAGTTTGTTGTATTAAAATGTGGTATACTCACTGTCTGGTGTTTTAAAGCAGCAACCACCAAAACCCTGTGTATCAATGTAGGGTGTAGCAAAAGCCTGTTGTGATAAAGTGGGATATATCAAAGCCTTCAGTATCAAAATAGGGCTTTACTAGTAGCCTGTTGTATCAATGGGAGTATTTTCATTGCCTGAGGCACTCCTTTGTGGCAGTGTTCTGGCGCTAAGTGGATGAACGCTGGTTGTAAGGAACTGATTTCCTTGCATTCCTCCACCTGGACCTAACTGGCTTGGCTTGGAGTATCAATATTGCACTAGGAATCATGTTTAGAGCGCGTCATGCAGACTTCTGAGATGTGAATGCCTGGAATATGGAAAGGGAAGGCCATGAACCATGGATATAGAAAGAATCACAAAAAAGGTATTTGTAGTGTTGGAATGTAATTTGTTAATGCTGTGAAAATAAGTGTATGTGTTGTTATGCTATGACATTGACATGGAGAGAAGCGCATGTGGATGCCACTGTTGTTTGAGTAGAAGTGTATGTGTTGGTATGATAATAATAATTATAATAATAATGAATACTTATATAGCGCCTATTCTCGGCTAGAGACCAAACTCTAAGCGCTTTACAACCACACTCGTTTACACAATGGGCTGCCTACCTGGGTAGTGCTGACTGAAGAGCTGCCAGCTGGCGCTTCATTCAGTCGTTTCCCGTGTCATCCAGTCAATATCGATCACTCATTTTCCTTACTTCCTTCATTCTTCCATTTCTCGCGCAGGGTGCATGCTATGTGTAACGTGTCATCCATACCAATGGCCAAACTGGCCTACTCTTCCAAAAGTTGGTGATGGGATTTAACGTGTGTGTAGAAGATGTTATGCGTGTGTTCACACAGGGAACCTCGGTTTATAGTCTTATTAGAAGGACTGTATGGGAAATGAAGTCAGAACTTATGTTAACTTTGAGGGAAAATCACCCTGTACCGAAATGGCCCAGCAGAGATTTTGAACCTGCAACCCCAGGATCATTAAGATTATGAGTCCGGCACTCTACCAACTGAGCTACTCCAGCTCCCTCCCATAAGACATAGACATGGAGAGAATAACATATAGATGCATGTGTGGTTTGAGTAGAAATGTGTGTTGTTATAATAACACATAGACAAGGAGAAAATCACATGTAGATGCATGTTTTTGGACTGTGATGCAGTATTGCTGCAAAAAGGAGGTTTAGGTGTTATGTTTTAATAAGACAAAAGTCTTTTAAAAGAATTACAAAAGAGATAAACATGTTGTTAGAGTATGGCTTACTGGTGCTTCAAAAACCGAAGAGGTTGTTGTGAAGGGAGTGTTGAAGGTGAAGGGTGTGTGGTGACAGGTCTGCACCGTCAGGGCCATGTTGAGGATCAGGACAGAGGGGGCTTTGACAATTCTCACACTGAGGACACTGAGGTCTATCAGCCTGTCACCGCCGTGGTAAGTGAACCTTTGAACAGGCATAAAGAGTGTGTGTGTGTGTGTGTGTGTGTGTGTGTGTGTGTGTGTGTGTGTGTGTGTGTGTTGATGTTTGCATATGCACTTTTTGGCGTCGTATACTATACCATGTCAGACCATAGCATTCGACAATAACTCCACCCCCCCCCGAGATAGTTCTCTAAGGAGAAAGTTATTGTCGAATGCTATGGTCTGACATGGTAAGTATACTTAGCCAAACAGGGAGTATAATACAAACTCCCCATGTGTGTGTATGTGCTTGTTTGTGTGTGTGTGTGTGTGTGTATGTGCGTGTGTGTGTGTGTGTGTGTGTGTGTGTGTGTGTGTGTGTGTGTATGTGCGTTGTGTGCATGTGTGTGACTGCTGATAGATGGCAGCCTGGAGACAGATACACAGCTGTTGATGAAGCAGAAACAGCTGTCACTAAGTTCTCCTACAGCAAACACTATTGCCCTGGACGCCAAAGTCCTGTCTTGGTCTGCTCTGACTGGAAGGGGCTTCAGTGGCAAACAACTCCTGCTGACTTTGAATCTTTTTTGAGGAGAAAACTTTGTGCTATGCTTTCTTTTGAATTGCTTAAATAGTATATTTTTACAGTAAATTCATGCTCGGTGTTGTTTTTCTAGTTCTTTTCATTATCCAGAACAGTATCTCCAGGTTCCGCGCTTTCCACAACTTGCCACGTCTCTCGCTGACGTCATCTTTATCATGCTTTGTGTTTGTTGATATGGTCGTTTTTCTTACACATTAGCACAGTTTCCTTGTTCATTCATTTTAGTGTACAGAAGTTTATTGTACTTGTAGACTGTGGGTTCATTATGTCATCTTAAAGACTGGAGTTCTTGTCATAAATCAGCTGGAATCAAGAACCTTCAGCTTTCTTCAGTGAATGATGTTCCACTTGACTATAGTAGTTCTGTGTGTTGATGTAGCTGATTTGTTTTGGGTGACAAGGGTTGAGGTCTTTTTTTTTTATTTCATTTTTATTTCATTTTATTTTTTTGCACTGTTTGGGTCTGGTCACCCTAGCAAACATACACCCGTACACATTTTCCCCCACTTTTCTCCTCCTGCCCCCCCCTCCCTCCCCCAAATGCATGCATATACACATGCACATGCGTGCATGCACACTTATGCACGCAAGTGCACACACACCACACATGCATGTACACACACACACACACACACACACACCCCAACACAATGTCACTCCCACTTACATCCACGCACATCCATACCCACACAAATATAGACACACACAGTGACGCTATAACATTCTGATATCACTCCCTGTTCATCAAACACACACACATTCTCCTCTTCCACGCGCACACACACACACTCACCCTTTCCCAACAACCCCACATGCATTACACATGCATATGCATGCACACTTGTACACACATACACACAAACACGCATTCTCTCTCTCTCTCTCTCTCTCTCTCTCTCTCTCTCTCTCTCTCTTCCATACTTCAGTGTTGCTTTATTAGTGACACATAGATGAAGTGTGAAAGGATCACATGCAGTGCATTCTCTTGGACTGGCATTTGCAAGCTTTGTCTTCTTGGCCAGCTTTGACCAGTCCTGCTGCAAATTATCTGGCATCTGCGAGGAACATGAAGCATCAGCAGGCCTAAGTTCCCCCCTCCCCCTCCCCTCCCACCTCCCCCCCCACCCCCCCACCCCCCCCCAATCCAAGACTCCTGTCATATCCTTGAATGAGAACATGTTGATTATTTTCGGTTCAAGTGAAAACGATTGTGATAACGTGTCCAACAGCATCATCGAAAGGCAAAAAATTAAAAAAAAGTCATTGATGATAAAAAAGAAACCTGTGTGCATGGACTGAGGGAGTAGGACTCTGGGCTTTGCTTGAACACAGGTATGGCATTACAGTGGTTAAATGGATGGTAGTGCTTCTCTGTGTTGTACAGGACATATGATTCTGGGAACAGGTACACAGCTGTTAGCTAAAAAAGAGTGAACTTTGTTGTCCGCAGATTGGATTTAAGTCTTTGTCCCTGTTGCAAACAAGCTTCATAATTTGTTGTTTTTGGTTTCCTCCCCTCATCTTCTCTGCCTTCACAATGGCATTCCTCTCATGGTGATCATCACTGCAGCCTCCATCTGCAGTTGGTACTACTACTCCTGCATGATGGCGGCTGGTAACAAATTGAATGTTTGCAACAGCTTTTGTTTACCGTTTTCTCATATGTTCTCCTCATTCTGTTTTGCTATTTATTCATAAATATGTGTTTATTTCTCTATTTGTTTATCTGTTGTTTTTTTTTTTTTGTTTTTATAGTAATTACAGGGTTTTTGCACAGTCCTGTTTGGTTACAGCTGATTGAACGTTGACATTGAAATGATCACAACAGAGATCCTGAAGATGTCGCAAAATACCTGAATTAGTGTTTTCACAGCTTAACCAACATCAGTATTGAAGTGGATAACATTGGGGCTATGAATTCAAAAGTGGATATGCTTGGACGGCAGTTGAAATGTGTGTCTTTATGAAAACAAAGTCAAATTACATGTTTGTCACTGCAGTAGCATCTTGACTGGAGTTTATGGACAGGGTTCGTATGCTCCTTGAAACTCCTTGAATCTCCTTGAATTCTAAGGGCAAATTTCAAGGCCTTGATAACCCTTGAAACCCTCCACCTTGAATACCTTTGAAAATCAAGCCATCGGCTCCAAAATTCTTAATGTGGCAAAGAGAAATGGCATTTTGATTTTTCTGCATTCAGGTTCATTAAAAATTATTGAAAAACAAATTTTTTACAACATTGTCACAATCCCGGATTGTCTGTTATTTAACCAAGGGAAATAATTTGTAACTTTGTCAGTTTTTACGCACATATTGTAGCCTTGAATAAAAAAAAATATCTTCTTTAAAACTCCTGGAAAAATCCTTGAATTTTGTTCTTGGGAGTCTGTAGGATCCCTGACCTTCTGAGTATTGGACAATGTCCTGTGAGAGTATACAGATAGTGTAGTCCAATACATTTGAGACGAGGCACTGGAAAGAAGATGAAGTTAGTCATCAAAATACTGTTCCAGTGTGGAACTGTCTTTGTCATTTTCATCATGACTGTCTGTGTTTTAGAGGGTTGTGTTGTCAGGAATCTACTAAAGACATTCCATTTTCATGGACGCATGCACCGTGTAGTGCTGTGTTTATTGTGAACAGTATCTTTTTTTTTTCTCAGGGTGTAACGCCTCGGTCAAGTGTTAGAATATTTTGTACCCACATTTATTAATAATATGACTTGGGGTTCAAGTGTTAGAATATCTTGTGCTCACGTTTGTTAATGATATGACTTGGGGTTCAAGTGTTAGAATATTTTGTGCCCACATTTGTTAATAACATGACTTGGGGTTCAAGTGTTAGAATATTTTTTGCCCACGTTTGTTAATAACATGACTTGGGGGTGGGCTGACAACATTTCAGAACATTGTAACGTCAGATCAGCAAAAGTGTCCATCTTTGGTAAGAACAAGCGTCATGCTTTATGAACTGAAGCATTCCGGCATCTTTGTTTCTGCCTTTTGGACCTTCTACTTTTCCTTCCTCATATTACCAGATCTTTTCTTTGAATGAACTCAGTTTAATATCAGATGTGTTTGAGAATATGATTTGATTTTTTTTTTCTTTTCTCTTGTTGGGTTTTGTTTTTTTTTCATTTGTGGAATAACAGCAACGGCATGACTGTTCATTGGCTGGAGGTTTGGGGCTGGTTTGTCTGTTTGTTTGTTTTTTTTTTTTTCCACTTGGTTGCTATTTACTTTTACTCCCTCCTTCCCCCCACCCATTATGTCTCCTTTCTCTGTTTTTTCTTCTCCAATTTGTTGCTTTTTACCCTTACTCCTTACCCTCCTATTCTATCTCCCCTCTATTATTTTGCTATGTTAGCTTTTCTCCTAGTTGTGTGCTGACCTGGTTGTGGTAGGTGGGAATGGTCTTGGTCTGTGTTCTTCTCTAACCAGTCTCTTTGCTCTGCTGTGTGACTAGCGCCGAAGAGGACGGTATAGCGCAGTAAGTGGCCTTGCAACTCATACATGTCACCACTGTTGTTCCTGCCGTGCCCAGCGTGTGTGTGTGTGTGTGTGTGTGTGTGTGTGTGTGTGTGTGCATACATGCGTGTGTGTGTGTGTGTGTGTGTGTGTGTGTGTGTGTGTGTGTGTGTGTGTGTGTGTGCGCGCACTACACAGGTGTTGTGTTGCTGTGGGTTCATATATGTGTGTGGAAAGTCGTTCACCCTGCTCACATGTACATCCCCTCCACCCATCCCTGTTTTCGTTTAAAAGGTATTGAAGTGCAGTCTTAGGTGTCAAGGGTTTGGGTGTCCTGATCAGACAACAATTTGACAACTTGACTGTCTTGTGTTATGGTGTAGGGATATACACACTTGCAGGAAATAAAGCATCAATGAAAACAAAAAGTGGGATGTTCATTTGGGACAGGGTTCACATTATATAATTTGTCCATCGGAGTGTCTGCCTGCTATCAGCACATGTGTGTGTAGTATATGTGTGTGTGTGTGTATGTTAGCATACTTGTGTTTGTGTGGGTTTGTGAGTTTGATTTTGTTAATGGGTATATGTTTTGTGTGTATGTGTGTTTGTGGGGGGGGGGGTGGGGGTGGGGGTGGGGGACGTTTGTGCTTTCACTAATACTTACACACTAGCTCTTACTTGAATTACTGCCCACAAAAAAGAAGACTCAGCTTTTTTTTTTATATAAATACAGCTGGAAATGCACTGAGAATAGAGACTTGGAGACATGCATTTCTAGAGCTCTTTTGCAAAAAAGAAAGCCCATGGTTCCTGGATTAAGTCCTATCCATTTTCTCCTTCCAAGTAGTAGAGGCAACTGATGTTTCAAGAAGTGGTGGTGGTAGCTATCTTCCTTCCTTGGGCAAAAATAGAATTACTGGGCTGCCAAACAAAGGAACAAACAAATAACAAAACAAACATAATGCGTTTTAATTGGTAAGGTCTTCTTCAAACAGAGCAAATAACATTCAGCACAAATGAAAATAAAGGACGAACAGTTACTTACCTCTTTCATCTGCGTGCAAAATTTGCAAAAAAACATGTCGAGTGTTACTTGCTGTACCAGCAGAAAACCCAAAAGGGTGAACCGTTGTGTGTCTGCTTTGTGAATTTTCTGTTCCTTCATTTGGTGACTCAGTATTTCAGTTTTTGCATGTGTTGCATTTGCACCCCACTGTGAAACCTGTGTGTTCTTGTTCATGGTTGCACTGTGTTGTGGTGGAGAATATCAGATGCGTTGCACCCTGTGTTGAACATTGATTTCCCTGTCAAGCACCCAGTCCTCATGATGTAGAAATGCTTCGTGTTGTGCTTGCTGCTGTGTGTTTTATGTGCTTAGGGGTGAGGTTTTCATGT